>JACXGM010034898.1:0-11856 GCA_016801145.1 Umbra pygmaea | reverse complement strand
GGAATGGCATATAGGGCTAAAGTACAATTATGGGATATCCAAAGGCAGAGTAACTCAAAACAAGGCAAAGGTCAAACCAGAACTAGAATATACCATGGAATGCTCAGTAATGAAAATAGTACTTACAATACCTCGCAAGGAGGCTATGGGTGAGTGTGGCTTAAATACAAAATGGAGTGAGCAGGTGTGGTGAATCATGGTAATTGAGTCCGGGTATGGGAACTGTAGTTCTGAGGAAGTATGACTAGGGAAGCTGTAGTCCACAGGAAGTAGAACTGATGTATGGGAATTGTAGTTCTGAGCGGGATGGAATAGGGAAGTGACAGTGTCCAGGGAAGGGGAACTGGGAATCGTTACACCAGCCCTCAGGTTCATAGGGAAACACAAACCTCTCCACCACGTTAAGGTGATGGTTCCCGGAGAAGATGGAACTGCACATCACCCTAAAAACACCATACCAACAGTGAAGTTTGGAGGTAGGAACATCATGGTGTGGGCCTGCTTTTCATCAAATGGTACTGCCAAACTTCACATAATTGAAGTAGGGATGAATGGGCAAATTGACAAGAGACATTCTTGACAAAAATCTGCTGCCATCTACCAGGATGATGAAGATGAAACGTAGGTGGACATTTCAGCAAGACAATGATCCTGTCACGGATGTAATGTAATAAGTATTCACACGCAGAGAGTTCAGACTTGGAACTGAGGGATTTACTGGTCAATAGAACTCCAGAATAAACTGGTTCCAAAACAAAGTGTGGCTGAAATGAGTGTAGCCACAAACACAATAAACTTCAGCAGAATAAATACACAAGAGAATAATACAGTAACGCAGCAGGGAAACATAAATGATAAATGTAGTCTCACTTAATACATATGACAAGAATCTTAACTAGTTTTCAATTATCACGTCTGCATAAGCACACATCACCTGTAGACCTTTGTAGGTGCCAGACATGTTGCTGGCATTACATTAACTCCCTTTGGCATTTATTATCTCTTCTAGTACCCATCTCTTCTAAAACACATGTAACTGAATTAAACAGGGCTTCTCCAGTGTGGCTCGTAATAGGCAGACATTTTTTTAAAACTCTCCTCAATACATCTGTAATGACTCGACACAGGATATGTAAATAATGTTATTTCAATAATAAATAAGGCTCTGAAACACTGAGTATAAATGCAGTTTGGTGAAGATAAATGCAGGGAATAAACATAGTCCAGGCGAGGGTTGGTGAACTAGATCCGATGGGCATAGGTACAGAGCTTAATCCAAGTCATGGTGGTGAAACAGAACCGGGTGAATACAGGGGTAGACTCTGGCAAAAGAACAGTTCAGGATCCAACACTTAGAAGAACATCACAGGCAGCAAGCGTCGATACACAGGCAAGCTCAGGCAAAGGTACAATGGGGAATGCGGATCTCGGTAGTCAGAGGAAACGCACAGGTTAATAGACAGAAGATCAAGATTTAAATTAGTAAACACTTAGTATGACAACAATAGAACAATACCTCGCAAGGCGAAAACAAAACTGGTATGCCTATATACTGGTGTGGAATGTAAAGCAGGTGTTTAGAATTCTGGTGATTGTGACCTCACATGTGTGCTGCATTCATGTGTGTGGGGGTATTGGGAGGTAACAGAGTCTTGTATGGAAAGGGTGGAACCGGTGTGGCCAGAGCTTACAACATCCCTCTGGAGATACGTATCATAGAATGAAGGTAAGCTTGTCCAAATGTGAAACATCTTGTGTTGAGTCGACACTGAAAAGTATTTCGCTATCTTTAAACGACAATTTCTTCCAGCACTTTCTGTCCCATTAACTGTACAAATTCTTCACACACAGTCATATACAGGTATGAGGTGTTGTAGTTAAGGAAATAAAAGATTACCATTAATATGCACATGAAATTAATACATTAATAAATTATATATTTCCTTTTCCCTTGGGGCAATGTCCTGAGTTAAACAGATAATTAATAGCTTAATAGAAAGTGTGGTGAATGATCTTATTGATTTTAGTTGCCTTGTAGATATTTAATATGTGTTAGCTGAGCAAGTTCAACAGGGCCTCGCGGGCGTGAACTTGGAAGCCGGCAGGTAGCTAGCCTGGACGCACCGAGCCACACTAAGTATGTAATATGTACGGGCTAACCTGTCATCACGGAATACGCATGCAACAGCTGTGCGAGAATCTATGAGTGTCGGCCCGCACCTACGAGCAGAAATGTCTCCGGAGACTGAACTGAATAATAGGGGCGAAGGATAAGGAATGCCCAAGAGTGGGCTGAACTTTTCTCCCTTTGCCGAATCGCAAAACAGAAAACCCTTTTTGAGCCGGCTGAGGTGCCCCACTGCGGGTAGCTTAAGTCTCAGTGATTACACGGGAAGCCTGGAATAGCTTGCTAGCAAAGGGTGTGTGTGTGTCTTAAATGAACAGAATACCAGTGAATGCAGTTAACAAGGTAGCAAGCATCACCCGAAACTCTCCTCCGGAGATTTACCGGGAATAACTGTAGCAGACTCAGACGGAACTCGGTATACAATCAAATTACATTTAATTCCAGTTGAAGAGCATAAGAGTACAACACTTCAACCGGACAATGAAATACAAGTTACATACCCAGAATAGTTCACGTTCTGAAATCCTTCAACCTACCAAAAACTACAATTATCCTAGTGTTCTAAACACACAGCTAGGGCAAAAAGCTTGCCCGGAGAATTGTTTTACGATTTGAACTTGACTAACAAGTCTAACAACAGAGCAATTTAACCTTCGCGCCCAGGTGATCCCCAAACTCCTTCCCCATTGCATGACAAATGGTGATCACTTCACTTGGCCAGGGTTAGAACAAACAGGCTTTGCACCCCCACATACATAATTAAATTACGCACAGCCTTGCTGGTGCTAGCCTTAGTGGAACAAATAACTAGTCTTATAACATTTAAATATCTCCCAGAGAGGGAAGCTAGCATTTGTCTTCTCCTCGTAACCCCGTGGAGCAACCGGTAACCTGTGTAATGGCATGTGTCTCTACTCAATAATTCTGTGGAGAAAAACATAAGACCTGTACAACCATTTACATGTAATAATACCAAACTCCCTTTATGGGTGGATCAAAACCAAAATTACATATGTACAGGCTTAATTGTGTGACAAACATTGATCTGTTGGGCATCAACCTTGGGCATGTCTGTCGTGCTTCAGTGGGGGTTTGCCCCCTTTCCCTGAAAACTTAATTCTAAAGAAATCCTTTGTTAGACAAGGTGTGATGGGAAGCCAGCTGTTGAATGAGTTATTATTTGGTCCTATAAACATAAATTTCCCACTAAAGTGTTTCCCCTGCCGGCATTCCCATAGGTTTTGATATGCGCTTTTAAGAAGAGATCAAACTTATTAGCTCCAGGATACTCATGTAGTTTTCGTTATCCTGTTGTCCGAAAATGTGATTATGACCCTAACGAGGAAGTCTACCAAAAACTTAAATACTACTTAACTATCCTCTCCAGAACCTATTTCTGACAAGACTCGGGTCCCATTTTGGCACAGTAAGCGTGCACATTTACATTGTCATTGTTGTCCATCTTACCCCAGCGATCGGGATTAGCACTGTATGGGTCGTCTTCAGTGCCTCAGGTGGGGTAGCACCATCTATTGTTGTATCTTGACTGTACGAAACACCAACATCTAGCTTATTGTGTGCTGCCTCAATGACTGTAGAATTATCCAGATGCGGAACTGGAGGGCATTCGAGGTGGTGACGGGAATGACAGTTGCTCTCCATGCTAGCTAACAACGTTACTAGTGCTAGCTAGAGAAAGTCAGATGATGCAGTGTCTTCATGTTTAGAATTAGTTGTCGGCCCAGATTTAAAGAACCCAGTAATGTTTTATTTTTTTCTGTATTTCCTGGCCACGGAGCTCTTTTCGTTTTTGAGCCTTTCTTTTTTTGAGCTCCATTCTCAAATTTCCTACCCTGCTTAGACATTTTGCGTGAATCAACTGCGTGAGTCACATTAACACTAAACAATCGGAACCAATTTGCATTATTCTGACCAATCAACAGCAACGTAACATTATGTCAAGTGATAAACTAGCAAATCACAAAAACACAGTTAATTATATATGTAAATATATATGTAAATATATAATTATTGGCCAATGAGGTACCCCCTTGAGCTTCTGAGGCCCTGGGCTTCAGCATTAAAGTGGCACTGGTCTGGTGTTGATACTCATCATAGCAGCAGTCAGTATAATTACCTTCATGTGCTCTGCAGTTTGGTCACAAGTTAAAAATAATTTAACTTCATTAAAGACCTTCAGCTTCTCCTGTAAGAGATTCAGTGCAGTCTGGAGTTCCTCCTGTGGTAAAATAACACTGTTTATAAAAAAACCATTTCAATCTTCACTCCACAAGTATAACCAGCCTTCTCTAGGTGACTCGCTGACTCTGCTTGGCTGATTCAATCCACAAGTATAACCAGCCTTCTCTAGTTGACTCTCTGACTCTGCTTGATTCATGTAGTCAGTAGATTAGTTAGGTCATTAGTAGCCTTTCATGTCAGATGTTGTAACTTCTGGCCATTATCTGAATAGTATGAAGCTGCAGGCCTACATTTAATGTATTGTAGAGAATCAAATTAGTAATTATCTGTTTTACTCTCCTTGTAACTCCAACATAATCTCCTAATATCACATCTTTCACTGATTAGCAAGATAATTACTACACAGCTTTTCTTGTCAATTTCAGATTTATTTAATCAAACAGTTTTTTTCAGTTGTCAATCATACAATTAAAAAGTTAAACTGAAATGGGTTTAAAACGGTTGGTTGTGTTATTTGATTTGAAATGCTATGGTAAGCCTTTGACCTAGAGGTTAAGATATCTGATACATTATGACAGGTAAAAGGGTAATACAGTACTTTCAGAATCTAATTGAATAAGGTAATGAGCTGTATACACCAAGGTGACTAAATATATATGCCAGATCAGGAGGGTTAGATTTAACACAGTATATCATTTTGTCAGATTCCTTATAGTTTCCTAAAGGGTTCTTATTTTTGTATGATATATACGGGTAACAACTTAAGTAACTTTAACTCAAAACAATAAGGAAAGTATTTTCCGATTGTTGTCTAATAATAACTCACCTTACAATCCTGTGCAGCTTCATCTACAGGACAGAACTTGTGGTTTAAATGTTTTCTGGACGTCTGACACACTAAACAGACTGGCTGTTTGTCCTCCTGACAGAAGAGCTTGAGTTTCTCTCCATGCAGACTGCAGATGACCTCTGACCCTGCTGAAGGTCTCTGACTCTTCTCCTGAACAAAGGCCTCACACAGGTTCTTTAAAACCATGTTAAATGGAGGCTCTTGTTCAGATGATCTTCTCCTGCAAACTGGACAATCCCAAGTTTCATTTTCCTTCAAGCATTCCTCCAGACATACTTTACAGAAGCTGTGACTGCATGCTAGGACCACAGGGTTCTTAAAGATATCACAGCACACAGGACAGGTGAGATCTTCCTCCAGGTGAGATGATCTAGAAGCCATTTTCTTTTTCATGTTGCATGTTGCACACAAGTCTACAATGTTATACATTTTTAAAGGTTGAGTTAAGTTCACCTTATAGTGGTTCCCTTGTTAATATTTAAAAAATATGTTATCATATTAATTAAAAAAAATTCAAACTTAAATACTGTCTGTCTTGTCTTGACAGGTAAACATAACAATCAGTAATGGGAGTGTGTGTCATGTCACCTTCATGACAGATACAGGGTGGAGCATTAAGAAACCAGTGGGGGAGGAGGATAGGAAGGAGGGTAGTGACAGTATAGGGCTTCCTACAAAAATGTACTGAAAAGTAAATAAGACAAAGGAAAATAAAATGAATATTTAAGTGTAGCAGAATACATATTAACTTTCAGTGATGGAGGTGATGGGTTTTCATATAGGATAGAAAAGTAGAAATATATTTTTTATAAAAGCACAGAGACTTGACCCACGTGATTCACTGGGCACTTGTCAGTCTCTTGCTTTCAGTCATTGTGTCACGCAATCTCAGATGTGGAATGACGTGTCCATGAACTGAGACATGGACACGTGTAAATATAAATATATAAAAATATATATATATACAGAGATGTATAAAGTACTAGAGACCCAGACTTGAGTAAAAGTAGAAGTACTGAATTATTCAACATTGTTTGTACTTAAGTATTGCAAGTAGTACATTAAAAAATTTACTACTCAAGTACTGAAAGTATTGTCTCGTAGTTATTAAAGAAAGCAGTCAAAAGTTAGAAAATCATTGTTTATATTATTTCAAATGTTTAGCCTAAAATACATTTTACAATTACTTTGGCTTTGTAGTACAAGGACTGGAATGTACAAGAGCACCTTAGTTAAAACACTGATCTTAACTCTATAACTATTTTATTTATTTTTGTAAACAATATGACCTTTTCCCCTTCAAATCCCTCCCCTCTCTTCCTGCTTGTGATTTTTTCTCCATTCCTTTCTTAAACAGGTATTTAGCAGTCTTGCAGTCATATTTAGGAAGTTAGAAATATTTGTTTGGCTGTTGTGATATGTGCATTATATATTATATTCATATTTGTAACCTTGATATGTTTCTTCAAATGTGATGGTGAGTATTTGAAGCCCATTATTTCGCAATCTTTTGGGAAAGAGTAAGCACTTCAATTTATATGAATTACCTTCTTTCCCAAAAATATAAACATGGACTCTAAGTAGGGCCAGAGGGGGACACCTTCCTCACCATCACTCAAAGTTGGAGGTGTTGTTGTTTATGGTTGTTCCATCTTGAAACAAACTAAAAGCTTAAGTGTTCTCTATTGAGGCAGGCAGCAAAGTGAAAAGTGGGAGCACACATGGCCTGCTTGATTTGCTCAATGATGATGAGCAGCTTCATCAAACCTGGTGACAGAGGAGGCCAGACAGCAAAGGGTAGCCTCCATCGTCTGGTTTGGCCTCTCTGCCTGGCCATTCGACTCGGGTGGTATCTGGCTTAAAACAGAATTTGAATTATATTTAATATGAAAACTTGTACAAAACAGTAACAATGTGCTCAAAAGTTGGAAAATTCAATTTTTACGTGCCATTGCCATGACTTTTTGCTATGGGTGGCTCATTCTGACACTGCCGCCTCTATTTTTTTAATTTTGTTGTAATTATTCTACTCATTGTAAAAATGAAATACAGTACATTTATATCAGTAATTCCATATTCATAATGTGACCAAACTGTCTGCTTACAACAGCGATCAGGAACTTCTAGGCTCGTGAGCATAGCTGTACAAAATGCACCCGAGCCATATGGGCATTCTGTGGCTCGATAGCAGAATAAAATAAGCCAAGCACAATTTTAAACCTTTGCCATCATAATCAAAGCTATTATGCAAATGTAGGCTGGCGAGGGAGGCAGTGTCTCCTCAAAACAACTGGATGAGACAATAATTGATATTTAAAAAAAAAAAACTCAAATATAAAAAAATGTGACATTACAAAGTGTAAAAATTACTTGTGTCCAACAACTGTTGTTGGAGACTTTAACAGGACAAACATGAAAAAAATACTGTCTAAATTCCATCAGCATATTTCTTTTCACACTCGGGGCGATCAGACCCTAGACCACTGTTATTCAAAGATCCGTAACAGCTTCAAACCCATCCCCCGCCCTGCCTTTGGAAAGGCAGATCACATCTCCATTCTTCTCCTCCCTACCTACAGACAACGTCTTAAACAGGAAAAAAAGGTTTTTCGGTCAGTTCAAAAATGGAGTGACCAATCCATCACTACTCTCCAAGAATGTTTTGAAACCACAGACTGGGAAATGTTCCGTGTAGCAGCGGGTGACAACATTGATGAATACACTGACTCTGTCTCAGCATTCATCACCAAGTGCATAGATGATGTCGTTCCACGGGTCAATGTCAAGACCTTCCCCAACCAAAAGCCATGGGTTAACGGTAATGTCCGTGCCAAGCTTGTAGCACGGTCCTCTGCCTATAAGTCCGGGGACCCGGAGGCTCTGAGGAGGGCCAGATATGACCTATGGAAAGCCATCAGAGATGCTAAAAGAGACTACAGGGACAAATTGGAGTCCAATTACAACAGCTCCGACCCCAGAAGCATGTGGAGTGGACTACGGCAGATAACGGAGTACAAAGGCAGGAAGAGCTGCGACACCCATCCCCCCGCCTCACTCCCCGACGAGCTCATTGTTTATAAGCCCACTGCATTGAATCGCCGTGCCATGTCAAAAGAAATTTCTCTGCATAGAATGATGTATGTTATTCAATGCATATGATAAATAAACAACTTTGACTTTGACTTTGACGATATGCACAGGTGAAGATATGTGAGAGGAGTTAAGTTAAGAGAAACTTTGATTGGTTATGATTGGATATGATTGGTTCATATGCGATAATCCTCTGCAGAAGCGGAGCAATTCATTGAGATGACGAGTGACTCCACTCGCTGAGGTTTCCCGGTCAGACACTGAGATTCTGGCTTGGACAGAGGAATCTGAGCATTCCTTTTCCCTTTGCTACATGTTATGTGACTAATTATTAACTCAACCAATCTATAAGCTACAAGGCTCTCCTACCCTAAGGAATGACAGCCCTTACTAGAGAGAGAGGGGCGTGAACTCAACAACAAGGGAAACACAGCTCATAGGACTTTTAGTTATTGATTTTTCAATAACTAAAAGTCCTATGAGCGGAAACACAGGAAGGGAAGAACTTAAAGGAACATGACTCATAACGGAGAAACTAAGACACTATGCAAAGCACTGAAACATAACACGAGGGGAAACTCAAAACATATATTTCAAAACAGAATATTCCAAAACACTTGTATGAGTCCATATCTCAGCCTCACATCATAGTTCTACACTACAGTCCTCCTGGCCTGGATGTGACATTCATGCAAAGTGATAATATAATATGTCTTTTATTCTCTCAATTTCAAAGTTAATGCTGTTATTTGAGGTTAATATTTTTAAAATAAATGAGCTTATTTAAGTTAAGAGAAACACTGTGTTAGAGGAATGAGTCCATTTAATTTAAGAGAAACACACTGTTAGAGGACTGAGCCCATTTAAGTTAAGAGAAACACTGTGTTAGAGGAATGAGCCCATTTAAGTTAAGAGAAACACTGTGTTAGAGGAATGAGACCATTTAAGTTAAGAGAAACACTGTGTTAGAGGAATGAGACCATTTAAGTTAAGAGAAACACTGTGTTAGAGGAATGAGACCATTTAAGTTAAGAGAAACACTGTGTTAGAGGAATGAGCCCATTTAAGTTAAGAGAAACACTGTGTTAGAGGAATGAGCCCATTTAAGTTAAGAGAAACACAGTGTTAGAGGAATAAGCCCATTTAAGTTAAGAGAAACACTCAGTGTTAGAGGAATGAGCCCATTTAAGTTAAGAGAAACACTGTGTTAGAGGAATGAGCCCATTTAAGTTAAGAGAAACACTGTGTTAGAGGAATGAGTCCATTTAAGTTAAGAGAAACACAGTGTTAGAGGAATGAGCCCATTTAAGTTAAGAGAAACACTTTGTTAGAGGAATGAGCTCATTTAAGTTAAGAAAAACACAGTGTTAGAGGAATGAGCCCATTTAAGAGACAAACAAAGATCATCATGAACATAGACGGTTAGGCGGAACGTTACCGAGACCAGGATTGTTACAAAGTGCAGCCAACACCTCCTCGTCGATCTTCCAGGTGATAGCTCCCAATATGTACTGGATAGGTATGAAGGTTTCAGGGGATTGAGGTTTGCTGTCCTTCTTGTCAAACATCCTGGAGAGGGCATCGGGCTTTCCGATTTTTGAGCCGGGTGTGTAAGTGAGAGAGAAATGGAAACGACCAAAGAATAAATCTCACCTGGCCTAATGTGGACTGAGACGTTAGGCTGTTCTGATTTATTACAAGTTTTTTATGGTCAGTCCAAACAAGGAAAGGAATCTCCAACCCTTCGAGCCAGTGATGCAATTCCTCCAGTGCTGCCTTGACAGCAAGCAGTTCCCGATTCCCAACGTAGTAGTTCCTCTCTGCAGTGTACAATTGGGAAGACAGAAATGCACAGGGGTGTATTTTACTGTTTGAGGCGAAGCGTTGAGACAAAACCGCTCCTATGCTGGAGTTGGAGGCGTTGACCTCAACAAATAACTGTCTGGCAGGATCCGGTTGGACGAGAATGGGTGTAGTAGTGAAACATCGCTTTAACTCCTGGAAGGCCTGGTCTGCAGCAGGAGTCCAAACGAACGGTTGTAACGTGGAAGTGAGTGCTGTCAGAGGGGATGCCACTTGGCCACATTTACATATAAAATATCTGTAAAAGGTTGAAAATCCAAGGAAACTCTGGAGTTGCTCACGTGACTCAGGCGTTGGCCATTCAAGAACAGCTGTGACTTTGGCAGGGTCCATCTTTATCCTTCCTCCACAAAAAAAACAAGGAACAATGTCTTAGAATGGAAAACACACTTCAAGAATGGAAAAGACACTTCTCCGCCATTTTCCAGAAGGCGGAGCAATACCTGACGAACATGCTGGACATGGGTTGAGAGGTCAGGAAAGAAAATCAGTATGTTGTCAAGGTAAACAAACACACACAGACCAAGGAAGTCACGTAGTACATCATTAATGAAATTCTGAAACACAGCAGGGGCATTGGTCAATCCAAAGGGCATCACCAAGTCCTCAAAATGATCTAACGGAGTGTTGAATCCTGTGAGCCAATCATCACCCTCCTTGACCCGAATGAGATGGAACCCATTCCTGAGGTCCAATTTGGTGAAGACGGTAGAACCCTGTAGCGAATCAAAAGCAGAATTCATCAACGGTAATGGGTACTTGTTCTTAACCGTTATATCGTTCAGACCCCTGAAATCGATGCAAGGACATAACCCGCCATCTTTATTTCTTACAAAAAAGAAACTTGCTAACAAGGGTGAGGAGGATGGATTGATGTGACCTGCTGTCAAGGCTGTCTGGATGTATTCTTCCCCTGAAGTCGATGCAAGGACATAACCCGCCATCTTTATTTCCTACGAAATAAAGAAACCCGCTAACAAGGGTGAGGAGGATGGATTGATGTGACCTGCTGTCAAGGCTGTCTGGATGTATTCTTCCAGGGCTTTCCATTCTGGTTTGGAAACGTTGTATAACCTAGGTTTAGGAAATGAAGAACCAGGCAGGAGTTGAATGGTACAATCATAAGGACGGTGGGGAGGAATATCAAGAGCCCTGTCTTTGCTGAAGATTTCAGCCAGGTCATGATACTCAGTAGGCACGTGAAAGATCCATAGGAGATGTAACACTTAGTTTTGGAACGAAATGTAGGTATGGAAGACTTTAAACATAGAGCATGGCAGGAAGAACTCCATCCAGTAACTCTACCATTAACCCAATCAATGTTAGGATTATGCTTAACAAGCAAAGTGTGTCTCAATATTAACAGAACTTGAGGTGAAGAGATAACAAGAAACCATATCTTCGTGGTGGTTACCAGATAGTTGTAATCTAATAGGTTGGGTACTAGTAGTGACATGAGAAATTAGTCTGCCATCAATAGTCCTGACGTCCATGCCCGTTTCCAAGGTTACAGTATTAACTCCTCATCCATAAAACTGTCATCAGCTCCTGAATCCAGTCATGCAGAACAAGGCAATGACCTATATAGTGGATGGTTGCTGGGATGGTGGTCCGTGGTCTGGGGGAGGAACTAGGGGTGGTGTGGCTCACCAAGGTGGTTCCTACACAAGGTGGTTCCTACACAAGGTGGTTCCTACACAAGGTGGTTCCTACACAAGGTGGT
>JACXGM010034896.1:0-11836 GCA_016801145.1 Umbra pygmaea | reverse complement strand
AATGAGTTTTGTGCATGTAACAGTGTGTGCGCGCACTTGTGGGTTGCTTGTATGAAGCAGGGAATGTGTGTGCGTACATCCATGGAAGTACGGTAAGTGAGAGAGTGTGGGGGTACATATGCATGTGTAGTTGTGTGCACTTAAAGTGCTACAACAGTGTATTTCCAAACATAGCCCTTTTGGTGAAGCTCTCTGAGTACTGTTTGTAGGAAGAACAAAAGGATTCGGAACAACAAAGCTGGAATAATGAACTGGCACACTAACTCATGTGTTATGTAAAACACAACTGTCTATCTCTTTAAGCAGGTAAGTACTTTGAGTGTGGGTAAATGTGTGTGCAAATAGATTTGTTGTGTGTGTGGTATAGATAACACATACCTGATTCCTTCTGCAAGTCTCCTCTCTTTTGGTCTGGCTGATATGATGACCATGTCAATAATTGGACCAGGTTTAATACCCTGCATTGAAATAAAAACATGTTTGAGAAACATTCAAGAGATATCCATACAAAAAATAAAAGAGTAATTAAAAGGCTTGCTACCATGGTCCTTGGTTTGTGCCACATTTGTTCAGTTTCTGTGCAGCTGAACACTGGGGGAACTGATGTAAGCCTCAGCTGGGAGTAGTGCGCAGTCTGGTACAGTAGAGCTGCCACATGACTGCACAAGGCTGTACCTGCCACACAGGTACACTGGCATCTCTGTAACACCACTGGTTTTGAATCCCCTAGCACAATCTGTTACAACACCAAACATGTGTTAGAGAAAATGTACCGGCTACAACTGCAATTAAAGAGAGACAGCCTTTCACACACTAAATTTGTGAAATTTTGGTAGTGAAAACCTGTTAGTGGACTTTAAAATGTGTAAAGTAATACATGGATTGATACAATTTATTAAGCCTATAGTTGACCATGTCAAATGTAATAGATCATGATTAATCTCACTTTACTCATTTATTTAGCCTATAGTTGACCATGTCAAATGTAATAGATCATGATGAATCTCACTTCACTCATTTTTAAAATAGCAGTGCAAAATAACTAATCAAGAAGTTATAAAAACTTAACAAAATCTTGCTTCTGTGGGAGCCATTCATTTTACATTATTTCTGGCACACCCTGTATTCATATTTCACATTATATCTCAGGTACCATATGACTCATATAGTGCAATGATGGTGTATTCTGTATCTAATTCACATCAGTGATTTGACTCACAGAAACATGATTTTGAAAAACAGGAACCTGTTTCTTTTAAACCTGAACTGAACCTGCAGGATGACTTTCCCTTACACTCAGACAGTGAGTCTTCTGGCTTTCGTCATAGATCTGAAGCACTCAGACCTAACCGTGACCTCTCCTTTTCCTCATAGATCTGAAGCACTCAGACCTAACCGTGACCTCTCCTGACTCCTTGTTTGAAACTGTGATTAACATAGAGGTTAGGGTATTGCATTTCAGTAACACAAAATATTCATGACATTAACCTATCACTCTGCTAACGTTATTAACATTGCTTCCTCACTGTGCTAACTTTGGCTAGTAAAGAGCCAAGGAGCTAGCATGTATCATCGTTTGGAAAATTCAAAACAGAGGCTTGTTAACTTACCTTCGTAAGTTAAAACCTTTGTCCTTTTTTGACGTTGGTGTCTTCGATGTGGCCTGGATGATCCGATGTACATCGTTTACCGTTATCCTCGGCAGGTCCTGCAGCGAACGCGCAAAAAACGCCATAGCTAATGTTCACGTGTGCCGGAAGTATTTTAGGCGGCTGAAGAGTCCGGAAGCATCAGAACGGAAGTCCGCGGCATATAGCCTACTGGCAATGAGAAGGCAGCAACTCTACCTGTTGCCCAAAATCCTTGGGTTTAATGCATTACAATCATGAATTCCTTTTTCAATCCTAACCTCACACCCTGCAGTCCCTACCAAAAAAAGTATACGTCAAGTTCATTTTATTAAGTAAACTTTAGTAAGTTTCAAGTATATTTTCCAAACATACTTTACATAGTAAGTATACTAAAATCAATGCACTAGTCGTATACTTATAAGTGTACTACTTTAATACTTCTTGGGACTAAATTGGCCCACTTATTAGTATATAAAAGTATACTATTATGTATACTTTAAGTGTAAAAATAGTAAAGTTTGAGTACACAAATATTTTACATTTAATTTTCATTTCATACTGCAACTATACTAGTAGTGAACTTATAGATATACTGCTAGTTTACTAGTTATTTACTTTAATTTAAAATTGTATATATTTATTTTACCTTTATTTAAACAGGTAAGCTGACTAACAATTTCTTATTTACAGCAACGACTTAGGAACAACTACTTACCCAAGGACACAACAACATTTTTGGCTGAGACAATTTATGCTCAGATGGGAATCAAACTGGCAACCTTGTGACTACGAGTCTGCCTCTCTATCCACTGAGCCATCTGCGCCATAAAAGACTAGCCCACTTTTTTAGTTTTTTTTTATTTAGAACTTAACATCATACTTATAGTTTACTGGTTATATATTATTGTTGCACTTTAAAGTATACTAATAGGATTCAATTTAGGTATTCAATTTTATACTTGAAATACCTTTGAATGTACTTTAAGTAGAGTTAACTCACATACACTACCAGTGGACTAAACATATAAATACTGACAAGACAATATTCTCCGGATTGAAAATAACTGTTTTCTTTATAAATAAAATAATTCAAACAAATATTGAAATACTACAAGCAAAGTATTTTAAGCTTTCTGTATAAGGAAAGAATACTTTTCTTATCTTGATCAAAATACTTAAGTAAAAATATAGGCCAAATATACTTAGACTTATCTGTATACTTGTCAGTATAAGCCAAGTATACTTAAAAGTTCTGTATAACGAAATTATACTTTTCTTTAGTATAAAACCACATATATATAATATATATAATATATATATAAAAGAAAAATATTATATCCTTTACAGAACTTTTAAGTATACTTATACTGACAAGCATAAAGAAAAGTCTAAGTATATTTGGCCTATACTTGTACTTAAAACTTTTGAACAAGATCTTGATCAAATATACTTAGACTTTTTTGGCCTATATTTGTACTTAAGTCTTTTGATAAAAATCTTAAGTACTAGTATAGGCCAAATATACTTAGACTTTTCTGTATACTTGCCAAGTATACTTAAAAAAAGAGGAGGAGTGTAATGTTAACTTCTCTCTAATCAGATTCTTTGACTATAGGTAAAAATTGAAGAATATGAAGCTGGTGATTGGTGAATGGTCAATATTCAAAAAGCATGAAATGGGAAGAATATTATTTCAATAATTCCAATATTTTTGGGGGATACGTCCCCCCCATCCGCCCTGGTTCCTACGCCAATGCGCTGAAGTGTGCCCATATTCAAGGTCGCCCATTGTAAATACTTCAGGAATGGAGTTGAGCTTTGTTGTAATTCTATCTATCTACTCTTCAGAGAGAAGAGTCTGTAAAGTCGATTGTGATCTAATTTTCAGGATTGGTGGGACCTACTGCATTGCAGCCAACTTTAGTAGTGGAAGACACAACACTTGTCTTTTTCTCTTCAGCTGAGGTATTCCTTAGTGGGGACAGAGCTGATTGATCATAGAGCTTAGCTAAACAAAAGTTAGCTGGGTGTGTGATTTAATGTGGTTTCATTCTGGAGGATTAAGGGGACTTTACATGAGGTCCACCTGGGACTGGCCAGGACGTAGCTGCACAAAAGCAGACCACCCGGCAGGCTGGAGTAAGTGCATGTCTCTACAACAAGTGGAGCATCAGTAACCATTGCCACATTCCTAGCATACCCACCCAGAGCAATCTTTTGACCCGCTGGAATGGCGATGCATTTCTGACCTTGTAGTTTGACTTGGCCCACTTTACCATTGCTTTGTTCCAGGATAAATCTGTGCAACATAGTTTTTAAAAGGGGTGCATGTTGGAATTTGTCCTTGGGAGCAGCATAACTGCTGTTGTTTACAACACAATGGCCCTCATTTATCAAACGTGCGTAGAAACCAGTGAAGATCTGAGCACAGAAATCATCTTACATCGAGAGTCACGTGTGATTTACAAAACATTCGTATCACTACAATTGCAGTGTACGAATGAGCGGCTGTTGATAAATCAGGCGGTTGAAAACAATCGTAATTTAAATATCACGCCCACAAATATGCACGGATTAGAGGCCTCGCCCTTAGAATTTACGACATGGATAAGCGAAATCCGGCAAAGAAAATGAATTTCTCTTAGATAAAAAGAGATGCTCAGGTCTTAGGTGCAGGCCAACCGCTTGGTTTTATTTGGAAGTTTAAAATCAGGCATCGATTGTTAAAGGGAAATGCGGTGTTGACTGAGGTTGCTGCAGTCATTTAAAGCTATTAACGATAACCTGAAGTGCAATTCAAATAAATTAATTATTTTCACTAAACCTTCCACGTTGTATTTTTTAAGTAGGGTGAAGTCAGCTAAATTGGGCCTTCAGATAAAATGGGCCAAATAATGTTGTAGCGCCATATATTTTAATATCTTTACAGCAAATCACTGATCTTGCATTGTTGCTTCAACACTTGTGGACTTGTAACAAAAGTTTTGATTGGTCTGAGTTTTCTAAGCAGGCAGGGCAGAAAAATGACATTAGATCTTATGCAATGCTTATTTGATGGTATTGTAAGCCCTTTATCAAAAAGTGGCCCATTTTAGATGACTTCACCCTAGCTTTCTTACACAAGATGTCACTTACTATATTAGAAGCTCAGAATAAAATCCTGTCTCCTTCTCCTTCGTAGAGCCCCCAGCGGTGGGTGTTGTGGCCACTGATCTCCATTGAATATTGAATGGCACCGGTCTCCATTGAATATTGAACCGCAATATCGTGGAGAACCCCGCATGCCATAATTATGTTGCAGGCCTGCTCTGGTGTGTATATAGCAACCACCCCACCCTGCTTACCGAAGACAGAGCCACCTGCCCTTGATCAAACCGTTTACTCCACTGTGGTTCGTGTGCGTGTGTGTGCACAGTTGAACCTGCGCTCCTGCTTGTTTGGGGATTTGCAAGTGCCTGTTATAAGGTACTCAGTCAGGGCATAACCTTTGTTAACAAGAGGAATTACATCCATCCGTTTGACCAAAAAACTATGTTGAACTATTATAATAATTGTACCAGGGCGTAACTCACCGAGGAGATGAATCCAGCCATGCAGTGCGCCCTTGTTCCAACGCTGCAGTTTTAAAAAATAGAGTTGCGCGTCCCACCGGGCCACCGGGCTTTCATATTCAAAACAAACATCCTGGCATCACATATGATCTGAACATTAATTTAATTAACGTTTTTGCGATTGATAAATGCGTATCATTCATGGATGGTGGCTACAATCAATCGCCCAATTCGCCAAATCAAATTTAGAAACCCAGCAATCTCATAAAATTGTCTTTTAATCATAGTTTGAATATACCAGAAAGAGACTTCCTAGCCAATACTTCCTAACTGCTGGCACACTTTGACTATTGTTGGCTTTGATATACTAGACCTGTACCCGATCTCCCGCTAAAAGGTCCCGGTGTAGAGAGCGCGCATTAAAGTCCTCTAACAGAGCCAGATCTGCCATTGCTTCGACTTCAGATCTGCCAAAGCACTTGTTTAAATAGGCAACTGAATAAACATTTCACCAACCACATACAAAATATATATATATATATATATATATATTTATTAATTATTTGATTTAAATTGTTGTATGCCTAATTTAAGCCCTAATGTTCTAGGCCACCTCGAAATAAAAGGAAAAAAAATATACCACTTAATAGCAATGTGGTGTTTTTCAATTCATTTGGAATTCTGAAATGTAACTTGCAATATGGGGTAGTTGCGATGCACACACATTTATCAATCATTGCTGGTTCAACAATTCACTGAACCGGATGGTTATACCATGAACACCGTTGGTCACTCTAGAGAATTTGCGTACACGAGGTCAGACCAGATGTGAGATTTTATCGCAGCCTATGATCACGTTCAAATTGATAAATCCCTTGCTTTGCGTAGGAATTTCATAAATCAGGGCCAATATTTAAACAATATGTCAAGGGTTTTGGTGCCAACCAGTACTGGGACTTCAGCACTGAATTTGTAGTCAGGTAGGACAAGTGCAAGGGTGAAAACTGTTTCAGTTTTCCAGCAGCAATTTCCTCTGGGAAATGTATGCTAGCTTCAGTGTAGCCCAAATATGGTACGGTCTGACCCCCAGCTCCTTCAACTTCAATAAGATTATCAATAGAGAGGATTGGAGAGGATGACAGATGTGTGTCATAAAAGGGCTTGGACACAGTGGTCATCGTGATCATTTTGAATAAAAAAGAGTTGCAAACACAATAATGATTTCAGCTGTGCATTTAGGACCAGTTATGCCTTAGAAGGAAGATATGTGAGCTTGACATCTAGCTTCTTTTTGGTTCAGTTCATTGGGACATTCTTTGCTACAATGGGCCCCAGTAAGTCCCATTACTGAAACACTGTCTAGTTTAACGGCACTCCATTTTTTACTTTCCATTCATCTTGTTTCGCTTTGAGCTCTTTATACTTTCAGTCCACATGTGCTTTGTTGATGGAACCTTCACATGTCCTATCTATGTGGCCATCATCGCATCTGAAACAAAACCAGGATTTTGGTGGTTTAGCTGTTACATGTTGAGCTTGCATCTCCACTTTAGGTATCTGGGTGTTCTATCAATTTGGTAAATTTCCATAATATTAATTTATAAATAAATGGGGGTTTGGATCAGCAATTTCATTTAGATCTATCAAATAACTGAAAGACACAGTAATATTTTAGTAGTGAAATGAGGTTTATTGGATGAACAGAAAATTTGCAATTTTCTGTTGTATATAAGTATATGAGGGGGCACCATGGCACATGAGCAGGATGTAGCCTAATATATATTATTTAATCAATCTACTGGATTTATGAAAAAACTATTGGATGCTATGATTATGCTAAGTTATGATTATGAACAATACATAAAAGGTTCAACATCTGTAATAATGTCTTTACAGCTTGCAGCTATGCAAAACAAAGCTTGCTTGAAACAGAATAATTTTATGCTTCAAGTCTTTTTATCTTGTCAGTGCAAAGCAATATGAACCCATGGAGGTCTGGATATGGAGTCACACCCAAAATGAAAGTGGAAAACCACTTTACAGGCTGATCCAACTTTGATATAATGTCTGTAAAACAAGTCAAAATGAGGCTCAGTTGTGTGTGTGGCCTCCACGTGCCCGTATGAACTCCCTACAATGTCTGGGCATGATCCTGATGAGGTGGCGGACAGTCTGTGGTGCAACGTGGCGTTGGTGGATGGAGCAAGACATGATGTCCCAGATGTGCTCAATCGGATTCAGGTCTGGGGAACGGGCGGGCCAGTCCATAGCATCAATTGCCTTCCTCTTGCAGGAACTGCTGACACACTCCAGCCACATGAGGTCTAGCATTGTCTTGCATTAGGAGGAACCCAGGGCCAACCTCACCAGCATATTGTCTCACAAGGGGTCTGAGGATCTCATCTCTGCCCCTAATGGCAGTCAGGCTACCTCTGGCAAGCACATGGAGGGCTGTGCGGCCCCCCAAATAAATGCCACCCCACACCATTACTGACCCACTGCCAAGCCGGTCATGCTGGAGGATGTTGCAGGCAGCATAACGTTCTCCACAGCGTCTCCAGACTTTGTCACATCTGTCACATATGCTCAGTGTGAACCTGCTTTCATCTGTGAAGTACAGCACAGGGCGCCATTGGCGAATTTGCCAATCTTGGTGTTCTCTGCCAAATGCCAGACATCCTGCACGGTGTTGGGCTGTAAGCACAACCCCCACCTGTGGACGTTGGGCCCTCATATAACCCTCATGGAGTCTGTTTCTGACCGTTTGAGGTAACACATGCACATTTGTGGCCTGCTGGAAGTCATTTTGCAGGGCTCTGGCAGTGCTCCTCCTGCTTCTCCTTGAATTGGATGTACTGGCCTGTCTCCTGGTAGCGCCTCCATGCTCTGGAAACTACGCTGATAGAGACAGCAAACCTTCTTGCCACAGCTCGCATTGATGTGCCATCCTGGATGAGCTGCACTACCTGAGCCACTTGTGTGGGTTGTAGACTCCGTCTCATGCTACCAGTAGCATAAAAGCACCACCAGCATTTGAAGGTGACCAAAACACCAGCCAGGAAGGAATGGAACTGAGAAGTGGTCTGTGGTCACCACCTGCAGAACCACTCCTTTATTGGGGTGTCTTGCTAATTGCCTATAATTACCACCTGTTGTCAGTTCCATTTGCACAACAGCATGTGAAATTGATTGTCAATCAGTGTTGCTTTCTGAGTAAACTGTTTGATTTCACAGAAGTGTGATTGACCTGGGGGGTATTGCACAAAAGTAGAATAAAGATAGGATAGCTGAAAAAGTGCAGCTTGACTTAGTGTGATCCGTTCATCGCGGCTTAATCGGTTGCACATTTACCGAGCCAGGACGAAAAGGTAAAGCTATGTCAACCCAGATGTAGATATTCGGGATAAGTGCACATTCACGCCTTTCTTAAATAGACCACTCTATCGATCACAGATTTACTGATGCAGAGATGGAGAAGACACGTGCAGCATATTTTTCACCCGCTGAACAGCAACTTCTTATGGAAAGTTACGAGGAGGTGAAGCATAGAATATAAAAAAAGGAAATACGAATGCTGTTAGGATTTAAATATATCTACCCACTAGCCACTTTACATTTTTACAAAGTTGTACACTCTGTTTTTTTGCTTTCAATTTTCTTGTTTATTGTGTTGGTTTAATTGCTGTATCTCTTTATGTGCTAAATGTGCTGGTTATACTGTAAGTGTCTTTGAGTAGCCTACCATTTGAAGCACTATATAAATGAAATGTATTATTAATTAGTCTACTTTGCTAGTTAAAATAATACGAGTTTATTGTATAACCTATTATTTTTAATGTAGACAAAATTTAAATTGCCTGGAAAGTGCAAACCTAAAGAGTTCATCTTGACTCAAAACATTTGTAGGTTTCACCATATTTGCTCAAGTGTTGACATTTCCAAGCATGCTTTTCTGCACTTTTACTTGTTTGTAGTGGTGGGCCTTATCGGCGTTAACGTGCTGCGTTAACGCGAGACTCTTATCGTGCGATAAAAAAATATTGCCGTTAATCTATTCTCAAATTTGGGTTGAGAGCTGGGTCTATACTACGCAAGCAATGATGACTTTCATCTTGATATTTTAGCGCGGCTGTATACCTAGCTGAATTGCACTGTAGGGGGTGAGAACGAGTATACGAACCTGTGTGTATGCCTACTGTAAAATTACTACATCAAACGTAACGCACTAACATGGATGCAGCTATGAAGCTGCCGGGTTTGCTTCACTACCTGCGAGGTGAACTATCATGAGGCGAAATTATTAACCATTTTAATCTAGATTAATCTAGATTAAATCCAAGATTACAGTGAGATTAATCTAGATTAAAAAAATTAATCTATGCCCACCACTACTTGTTTGTTTTAATGTATGTTCTGCTTTATGCATTATTGTATCGATTTCTTTGTTTAATTCTTAAATTATAATATTAATCTTTACTTTTCATACTTACTTCATTGAAATCACTGTTCTTCTTGAATCATTTCTAAACAACTGCAATGGTTGGATTCAAATCAAACTCGTGACAGCAATAGTGACGAGTAATGCATGTTAATAAAAATTAAGCAGAACACAGTCAGAAGACAATGGTTTGAATGTTAAACATGTTTATTTCCTATCAGAGCGACCACTCACTACTCTGGAGCAGGCTAAGTGTAAACAATAAATCTCCATGGTTACTTGGCTGGGATAAATTCAACCAGCTTTTGTGCAACCAAGTCTAAACTAAATTCATCCAGGATAGCTTGAATATCCCAGCTTAATCCCTTATCTTTGTTTTGTGCAATACCCCCCTTGAGTTACATTGTGTTGTTTAAGTGTTACCTTTATTTTTTTGAGCAGTGTATATAATCAATCTACTGGGTTTGCAGGAAATAAAAGACAGGAATCTCTGGTTTCTTGAATGATCAGTTAGAATGGAACATGTATGTTTTCTTGTATGATCAGCTACAACATTCCTTGTGTGGGGGTTTTCATGGAGATGAACCAGTTTACCTGCTTTATTTGAATGTCAATGGAATTAGAAACATTCCTTGTGTAGGGAATTTTGTAATAGGGTGGTGTGTGAGGGAGTGGAGGAGAGGCCATACATATACAACAATTACATTGAAGAGACTGTTGGCAAATGCATGAAAAAAAAAACAGTGACAACAAATATATATAGTTATTCCCCTTCCCCAGCTCATTTCCAGGAAGAAGACAAAGTGTCAAATCCAAAAATGTAGACGGAATTAAACAAATTAACATTGTGTGAGATGTAATCGCTTCATTTGCAGTTCTTGCTCTCACAAACCAGTTATATTGTAATGCCTAGTCAAGTGTGGGCTGGCATACATGGAATACAGACTGGACTCATTTATTAGTATTCATTTTTTTGTGTTATTACAATGCATTGCATTGTAGTTTTTGTTTAAATATGTTGAATGTCTCTTTAAGTGTTTGTGACACCTCTCTCTAGTTAGGGCATTTGCTAAGAATAGGGTTTAGGTTAGGTTAGGCTGGTATCGTGTAGATCTGTTGATTAATGATTACGTTCAGCCGTGTCCTTTTAGTGAGTTAAAGAAATTAAAACATTTTCGTATTTTCTTGAACTTGTTTTACTTACAATAATTATCTTTTGGCACAGAAAATATCTTGCCTTCGACGCCACATAATATTTAGTTGTCAAAAACTTTGAATTTCCCAAGCTAACATATTTTGCTGTTCTGAGTAGTAGTGTGTGTGTGAGCTAGCATGTGCTGAACAAACATCAGCGCGCTAGCTAACATGTCCTGTTTCATGAGACAAGCTAGCATAAAACATCACCTACATAGAACACAAAAACGAATCTAACAATCATAAATACTGCCTACATTTGTTTCTATATTGAATTACAACTAATACCAAAATAGTAAATAGCCACAATCACAGTGCTAACCTCTACCGAAAGTGTCTTCAGTCTTGGCCTAACTTTCTGTCTAGCGCCTGGAACATTCTTCTCCCGCGCGCTGTGTCTGGAATGGATCAATAAAGTTTATTCTGGAACGTTCTTCTCCCACCTGGTTTGAATTTTCATATTGACTGTATGATTGTTACTCATTTACAGTGATGATTTAATAACTTAAATGGTTCTTGTGTGCCAAATATATCTGATTCTGCTTGGAATCAAATGAAATGCAAGCAATGAAATCGCGTTTAGGAGAGAAACAAAACAAGTTTGTGTAAACCTCACACTATATGTTTTTCTAGCTAAATCTGACAACCCACTTTTCCCCCCTTTTTTATTGTGCATAGAGGTAACAACTGCGCTTAACCGTGGTTATTGTTCCCAAGATGCAATGCGCAAATCAAAAAACTGAAAAACTCCTGTGAAAAACATTAACGGAAAATTCCTTCATATTATTACAATATTTTAGACCGTAATTTTACAGACTTTTTTACAGTGTAGGTTTCTTCCCAGGTCCTACCTACTAGTGATGGGCGATTCATGAACGATTCGTTCATTTTGAACGAATCTTTTAAAAGACCGGTACGTACGATTCATACTGGATCGTTCATTTCGTTCATTTTCGCGCAGGCACATTACTTCTATGACCCATTATACTGCTCGGTACTAGTATCTGAATCGTTCAAATCGT
>JACXGM010034895.1:0-11837 GCA_016801145.1 Umbra pygmaea | reverse complement strand
CGTCCATATTGCATACTGAGCGTGACTCGGAGTGTCTCAGGTTAGCTACCTTGGCGGATCCAGAGTTCACGCGGACTAGGCCTGTTTTGACCTTGCTCAGCTAACAATTAAAACACATGGAGTCAGATTTATAGATATTAAATATCTACGAGGCAACTAAGATCAATAAAGATCATTCTCCACGCTTTCTATTAAGCTATTATTTCACTGCTTAACTCATTACATTGCCCCCCAAAGGGAAAAGGAAATATATCATTTATTAATGTATTAATTTATTGTGCATATTGATGGTATAATATTCTCCTAATTTCCCCTAACTACAGGGGAAGGGAACACATTAATGAACATCAGATGATGAGCTGAGAACCGGGGGAAGGGAACACATTAATTTCACTGTATCAGAGAAAGGTCAGTTTTTGGGCTTGTCAAATCATTTGTGCGATTCTCATTGTGGAGTTGAATCCAATATAAAGTATTTTGAAAGGTGTGTGAACTCACTCAGGCAGTCGGCCTCCTCCTTGAAGGACTTCCTCTTACAGCAGGCCCGACACAGGCTGAACACGCACTTGTTACCCTGGAGACAGAGGGGGAGGGACATGCTGAGCCTATCCACTAACTGTGAAACTGACAGCTGTCAATTGAATGATTGACTCACCTTTGGGTTTCCACACTGTTCACACTTCATGTACTTTTCTGTAGAGAACAAAGGGAAAATATTTAGGGAACAGTTGATTTACACTAAATTCTTCTCCATCTACACTTTTTTCCACCAAGACTGTAACATAATTAATTTTACATGCAGCTTACGTCTGTGTTCGGCACCAAATTTCTTGTAGGGGTTTCTGGCTTTCTTCTTCAGCTGATTTTTTGAGAGACCGTCGCTTGGCCCATCAGAGTCCTGTGACAGCGCCCTCTTCTGACACACCACCTTCACCTCCGACCCAGAATTCCCATTACCATTTGCAACAGGATCCTTAGGGCTAAAAGGGGGAGAATTCAAGAACAAACTATTTGATTTCAGGATATCCATTTACAATTCTACCATGTTAGGCCCCACAGAACTGTACATTGTTCAATGTATTCACAGTTTAGGGATTTTAACAATTTAAGGTGACTAATTAAACAGTCTTGTGAAGAGAATGTTAACTTACACTGGTCTGATATATGGCTGGCAGATCCAATGAGGAAATGGAAGTTCACCCCCTTGCCCCGCATTCTCACCTCCATTGGCTATCTCCTCCTGTTAAAAAAAGTATCTGCATACTACTCACTCACTAAATTACTCACATAATTGTTTTATTATGGACATTTTTAAAAAATTAAAGCACATTTCTTAGTCAAGCTAATAAAAGACAATTTGTTTTGAAGCCCCCAAGCAAAATGACTTAATATATTTGAGCATTAACAGTGTTTTTAATAGTAATAGTACACTTCAATGAATTTTATAAGAGGGCCCACAGTGGATGGAAATGCACTGCTCAAAATATTTTGCGCTACACACAATCATCACAGGATGTAAACAAGTCAATCAAAGGTAAAATATGTAGTTTTCCCAAACAATAACAAAATATGTACTTTGCATTAAAATAGCAAACATCACTATACCTATATTATATATATTTCTTAGTTGTGTACCAATCCAGAGAAATTTGTAATATAATTCGAAGATACGAGACTTTTCATTTAGTCTTCAGTCAATGGCGTCATGTAACCTTTGACTGCTCTAGTTGCTCTAAGTTCAAATATAATGTGAATAAAGTTATAATATTTTTAACAATACATTACTTTGTCAGCGAAATTTTTTTCTGCCAGAGACGTTAGATTGGAAGGTTGTCATTGACGACGATAACAAATCCCATGACCCCACACTACTTCTTGACGTCATCCAAGTACATGTTTTGTTATTGTTTTGATTGAGAGACCCCTAGTGGCCAAAAACTACATATTATACGTTAAACTTCAGGGATATCAGTATATCCAGTTAGGAAGCATACACAATTGTGAATCAATGTCACCTGTTAGTGACAACAGGTGCACTGGAGCCAACAGCATGACAACCCCCCAAAAACAAATTGTGTTGCAGGTTCACACAATTGCTCTCACGTTATCCTTCTTGCCTGATTCTTAAGTTTGCATTTTGCTAGTGTACTTGTCGCTACTGGTAGAATAAGGCACTACCTCCAGCCCATTCAGGTTGCACAGGTAGTCCAGGATGGCTCATCCATTTGTGCCGTTGCAAGGTTTGCTGTATTTCCCATAACAGTCTCAAAGCTTGGAGGAGATTCCAGGAGACAGGCCATTACACGAGGAAACCTGGACAGGGTCATAGATGGGGAACAACCTAGCAGCAGGACCGGTATCTGCTCCTTTTTTATGCAAGAAGGAACAGGAGGAGCACTGCCAGAACCCTACAAAATGACCTCCAGCAGGCTACTGGTGTGCATGTTTCTGACCAAACTGTCAGAAACAGACTCCATGAGGGTGACATGAGGGTCCGACATCTTCTAGTGGGACCTGTGCTCACAGCCCAACACCATGCAGCTCAATTGGTATTCGACAGAGAACACCAGAATTGGCAGGTCCATGATTGGTGCCCCGTTCTCTTCATAGATGAGAGGAGGTTCACAATGAGCACGTGACAGACGTGACAGAGTCTGGAGACGGCGTGGTGCACACTAATCTTCGTGCAACATCATCCAGCATGACCGGTTTGGCAGTGGGTCAGTGATGGACTCGGTAAGCATATCCTTGGAGGGTCACACAAACCTCCACGTGCTAATCAATGGTACCTGACTGCTGTTTGGTATCGGGATGAAATTCTCAGACCCATCGTCAGACCCTGGATTCCTCCTGGTACAGGACAATGCCTGGCCTCATGTGACCAGAGTGTGTAGGCAGTTCCTGGATGATGAAGCCATTGACTGGCCCTCACATTCCCCAGACCTGAATCCAAATGAGAACCTCTGGGACTTTATGTACTGGTGCATCCAATGCCGCCAAGTATGTGCAATAGACTGTCCAGGAGCTCACTGATGCCCTGATCCAGCTCTGGAAGGAGAACCTCCAGGACACCTAGGCCTGTCACAATAACAAATTTTGCTGGACGATAAATTGTCTCAGAAATTATTGCGATAAACGATAATATTGTCGTTCTGAGACCATTTTCAACTAATATAATGATAATGGCATAATTATGCAGGAACACCTTTTCAAAGATCAACAAAAAAAAATTCTAATGAATATTTAACACTGGAACTGGAAAACATTTTAAATATCCACAATAAATTAACAAAACACCCAAAAACAAAAGAAAAATGGACTCTCTGTTAACAAAATGCACTGGAATAATAACCAAACCCAATCAAAAACAATAAATACAATTTTAATTAAAAACCACACACAACCAAAACAATAAAGTATTTTTGATAGAGAGAGAGATGAGGAAAACAAACAAGCATGCAAATGGAAATTATTGCGGCCATAAAAATTATTGAGCTCATTTTTATTTTTTATGCGATTAATTGACTTATTGCATATTGCGACAGGCCTAAGGACACCATCCGCCGTCTTATCAGGAGCATGCCCAGACAATAACAGGGGTGCATAATGGCACGTAAGGGCCATACACACTACCCAACCCTTGGTGATTTTGGTTTCCATTGATCGTTGTTATTTTCATTTATTTACTTTCAACTAATACTCTCGCAAGGATCCTGGAGGGGGCCTGGGAGTATGCCCATCCTGTCTACATGTGTTTTGTGGATCTGGAGAAGGCGTATGACTGGGTCCCCCGGGAGATACTGTGGGAGGTGCTGCGGGAGTATGGCGTGAGGGGGTCCCTTCTTAGGGTCATCCAATCTCTGTACGACCAAAGCGAGAGCTGTGTCCGGGTTCTGGGCAGTAAGTCGGACTTGTTTCATGTGAGGGTTGGTCTCCGCCAGGGCTGCGCTTTGTCACCAATCCTGTTTGTAGTATTTATGGACAGGATATTGAGGTGTAGTCGGCGTGGGGATGGGTTGCAGTTCGGTGGGCAGAGGATCTCATTGTTACTTTTTGCGGATGATGTGGTCCTGATGGCATCATCGGCCTGTGACCTTCAGCACTCACTGGATCGGTTCGCAGCAGAGTGTGAAGCGGCTGGGATGAGGATCAGCACCTCTAAATCTGAGGCCATGGTTCTCAGCAGGAAACCGGATGGAGTGCCTACTCTAGGTAGGGAATGAGTCCTTACCCTAAGTGAAGGAGTTCAAATACCTTGGGGTCTTGTTCGCGAGTGAGGGAACAATGGAGCGGGAGATTGGTCGTAGAATCGACGCAGCGAGGACGGTATTACACTCATTATGTCGCACCGTTGTGACGAAAAGAGAGCTGAGCCTGAAGGCAAAGCTCTCAATCTACCGGGACGTTTTTGTTCCTAACCTCACCTATGGTCATGAAGGCTGGGTCATGACCGAAAGAACGAGATCCAGGGTACAAGCGGCCAAAATGGGTTTCCTCAGGAGGGTGGCGGGCGTCTCCCTTAGAGATAGGGTGAGTAGCTCAGTCATCCGTGAGGATCTCAGAGTAGAGCGGCTGCTCCTTTGCGTCGAAAGGAGCCAGTTGAGGTGGTTTGGGTATCTGGTAAGGATGCCCCCTGGGCGCCTACCTAGGGAGGTGTTCCAGGCACGTCCAGCTGGGAGGAGGCCTCTGGGAAGACCCAGGACTAGGTGGCGGGATTATATCTCCAACCTGGCCTGGGAAAGCCTTGGGATCCCCCAGTCGGAGCTGGTTAATGTGGCTCGGGAAAAGGATGTTTGGGGTCCCCTGCTGGAGCTGCTGCCCCCGCGACCCGATCCCGTATAAGCAGACGAAAATGGATGGATGGATAAATCTTGAATATGAAAAGTTCCCGATGTGTGATTTGAGTGTTCCCTCTTTTTGTTTTGTTTTGGAAAGTAAAAGTAGAGTTCTCGGTACCTGGCAGCGGAGCTTCAGTTGTCGGCTGACTTCCACCAGGCCCGGAATGTTCTTCACCTTTCCCAGCTCCTCCCGGAGGTCCTGGTGAACCTGCAGTCTGGACACACACACACATAGAGTTAAGAGTAAGACCATTACAGTGTGTGTGATGTATAATATGGGTACATGTGTGTGAGTGACATACGTGTGATGCCAGAGCTTGAAGAGGTGTGCCCGTATGTAGGACAGGGTGCATGGTGGGTACTGCTGGACCACCTCTAGATACTCCTCAGCCATCTCCCACACAGGAGGACTCCGACCCTCAAACAATGCTGGGTTATGAAGGTTCCCCTCTGGTAACACACATTAGTGTTATACACTAACGGGACTCCAATATGACACTAATTCCCATGCAGAGAAGTGTGTGTGTGTTTGTGTACCTGCACTCATCACTCCCTGTACATCTGTCTCCTTCATACACCGCTCAACATCACTCAGGTGTTGGATGTTACCATTAGCAAACACCGGAATGTTTACAGCTTTCCTATAGCAAACATACAGTTGTCTGTTAATAACCAGTGCAGTCACATTGCTACATTAGAGGGCAATAGAAATGTTGTATATTAAGAGCAATAGAACCACATTTTCTAGGGAAGGAACTAGGGATGCTCATATTGACCGTTTAACCGTTAACCGAAAGTAAATAATTTGACCGATTAATACCATCAGTTAAACGGTTTAAAAGTTATTTTTATTTTTGATGTATATATAGCCTATATTTGTTAAATCAAGTGGCACATTGACACGCGCAACCAGAGCTTGGCGCTTCGTTTTGAAAGGTGGGGAGATATAGGTAATGAGGAGCGAAATATACCGGCTGCCTGTTTTACGTCTGCAACACGTTCTTCATTTAAAATGACAAACCTTGGACATTTATGATGACTGTGATATTAACTTGCGCTTTCATTTTTTCATGTTGAGAAATGTATAACGCTATCGTATTGGGAAGCATTATTTTATCGGCTACAATTCATCATGCTCCTGACGCATTATAGCTGACAAAATAATGTTACCTTAAAAACAACACACACAGTGATTGACAACACCCACTTTATTATCAGAGAGGACCGTAATGGTCATTTCAATGGAATGGGTGCGCTCGGCAGATATTGTATAGTTAGTAAGATAACGCATAGCAAGCGATATCAACATTTTGTTTTGTGTTAATGAAATATAGCCCTTATAAGCCCTTATATATATTTGCAGTAGACTTCCTATAAGCAACAACCTTGTCCCAGATTGTCACCGACTGTTTTCATTCTATAATTTGACAACTCGGTAAACACTGCATCAAGGCTACTTTCCTTAGATTGACAACAGAAAGTGAAAACGTCTGCGACAAATTTTCTTTGACAAAATATTTTGGTTGGTGTGGACTTTACGCCAGTGTATTTTGATGAAACCAAACATCGACACAGCTTTAGTATGAAACTAACTAGTTTCAACGTATCGTTTAGTGTGGACTTTGCACCAGAGTGAACTTATAAGCAAAGCTGGTGTACCCGGCAGCTGTTTTTGATCTGTTCTGTATGCTGTTTAGACATTAAAACAAATCTGTGAAAAAAATTGTTTTCATATTTAACGGGTTACAGACACTCGTCAATTAAATTTTTTATTTAAAGCCAATTGAATCTTATAATCTTATCAGTTAACGGTTAATAATCGGATAACGAGTTGCGGTTGTCGGTCGGGAAAATTACCCGAAATGAGGATCACTAGAAGGAACTTCTTATTTAGAGTGACTCAACACTGCAGGCTTAAAAGTTGACCTACATGATAGTCTGACAAACTGCAGCGTAGACGTCTTACCGTACAGCACTGATGTGTTCCCAGCTAGCAACGCCCGTTGACGGTCCTTTCTGATCCTTCGTCCGACCGTGAACGGTCAGCAACTGAGACAAAGGAGTTTGGCTTATTTGTGGTCGTGTTTCACTGATGTTTCAAACTAAGAGTTTTTGAGTAAGTGTTTGTTTCAGTGTGCACCCATCTCACTTGGCAGCCAGCCTTCTCCAGCATCTGAGCGTACTGGATGGTCCTCTCAATCTCGTGGAACACACGGATCTTACAGGTGATGGGAACAGAAACCTTCTCGTTGGCTAGCTTCACTACAGAGAAGCACAGGGAAAAAACTGAGTGACCAAATTGCACACTTCAGGCAGGTCTAATCCTAGCATTGTAAAACAATTCATCCCAGCCACTCATTTGATAACATTTCACTCATTTATCCCTCTTTGCATAACTCACCCATCTTTTCCAACAGATCCCACTCATCCTGTAGGAAGACTCCATAGTGCCCTTCAAAAAGAAAACACAGTAAAAACAAATACAATCATCCTACCTGAGACATTCCACCTCACAAACATGAGGGACGAGCTTGATGTGGGGTTCCTAATGTCTCATTCAACTGTAGGATAAATGTTGGTCAAGGTGCCATCCAAAATGGTGTGTGTTTAGTTTGTTCTAATGATATTCAATGGTTCTTAAGTCAAACATGATTTGTTTAGCTATTCCTTCAATTATTGTCGATCCACACAAAGTTAGTCAAATGTGAACACACAGCACACTATGACTTACCTCTCTTGGCAATCATCTGAGGGCATCCCAGGTTGAGGTCGATAGCATCACAGTAGTCCTGCGCTAGAAGACATGCCTTGACAAAAACCTCTGGGTCATTGGCACAGAACTGGAAGGAAACATGTTTAGATATGACTAGAATGTCACAGGCCTGTGAGAAGGTAGGACTGGCTCATAAAAGGACTTTACTGTGTGAAGTGTAAACCAGCTCAATTGTATGTGTACACTTTCCTGACACTGGCTCTTTAGACGAGAGTCCTCTAACCTGGTTCAGTCTATAATATTTATCTATAATATTTAAGATGCTTCTGGACGCTGTTCTATTGCTAATGCAGAGTGCTAAGCAGAGACGTAGCCTGTTTTTACATTGTTTTGTATCATTTTTAAGTTGTGAAGATCGTGAATGGTATCACAGAACTCAGACATTAAAGTTGAATTTAACAAAATGACAAATGTAGCCCTATATATTATTTGATAATTCTAACTAAGTCCTACTGTAAAATGCAGAGGCTCATAGCTTTGTATACATTTTAAAAACTCAAGATCTGCACCTATCATCCCATATTGCCTTTGGTATTTGTGTCCCCTGCCTTTTCTTCCCCTTCAGAAAACATTAGAAGTAAGTGAGCATAGCACCTAGAATACCACACAGAGGCAAATGGTTCAACCTGTGATGTGACAGAGGCATTTCAAAAACCTATCCAGAATGCAGCGCATGCCTGTTGTTCAATCATCCCAAGGGGTTGATTCCCAATTTTTTTTGTAGTTTTCATAATTTTGCTAAGATTTCAAACACACTTCTTTCACATTGTCATGGGCTACTGTTTGTAGAATTTTGAGGGAAATAATAAATTGAATCCATTTCGAAATAAAGGTGTAACACAACAAAATGTGGACAAAGTGAAACACTGAATACTTTTCGGATGCACTGTACACCTTAAACCTAAATATTTTAATAAATAATATTAAAATATATAAATATTAATGTATAAGTATAATTTTTAACCACCAGCCCAGCTGGGTAATGTCAGCATGCTCAACACTCCTGCTGACCAAAGAGAAAGAACAGGTCTGTTGACGTCCCTGGTATTTACATAGCCACTTACAATTCATACTTGTTTCATATTTCTCCCAGTTGTCTACGAACTACGAAGCAAACTCAAAACTTGAAAAAATACCTTGGGGTATGTTTGTGTGGGTGAAATATTGTAAAAGGATTCACAGCAACTATCTGGGTGGGATGTTTTTAAAAAACAACTTAACTGACTGTAACTTTTAGCTCGTCTTTGCTCATACCCCAAAACTTTCCCTTGCGGTGTGATTTCTGTGTGGTTCACTTTTCAATTTGTTTTGAAAATTGAAAGAAACAGCAGCTTAATATGGTTTTGTTGCATAATGGCTTTACAAGTTTTTCCAGGACATTTTATAGATTTTGTTATTTTCCATGTGTTTTCCAGTCTATGAATTTCAAGGTTTTCCAGTATTTTCAGGATGTGTGGGAACCCTGGTAATATTTGTATTACAAATAGTAGAAGACTAACATATACAAAGGCTTTTCACCACAATTCAAAAAAGTTACTATAGCAAGGGGAGAGCAAAATAGAGAAAGGGCAACATTTGCAGTAGCGACCTAATGTGAATTGACCATTTCAAAACTACTTGCGCAAAAATGATGCTTTTGTGATTTTTAAAAGTGATAATACATGTTTTAGCACACTAGCTAGAGTGCTAATTAAAGCGTAACTCTCGCCAAAAGGGAACCTAAGGTCTTTTTTTGAATTTTTGTTTAAAAGCATAATTAGGACTGAAACGCCACTTAAGATTTTCAGTATTTTCAGTTTTGGTCAAATCATCTTTTGAACGGGAGTGATAGGGGGCACTTATGATAGCATCAAAATCACTATTTTTAAAACACTAAGAAGGCTCCACATTTATTTGAAACAGAAATAACTTCCTGGTGTTACATTTTTTGTTTTTGTGCCTTAAAGGTGCACTGTAGAATAGATTGTACTAAAAACAGAATTAGCTACTTTCTCTTTCAGTGAACAAGCTGTAGAACATGTATTCTATAATATATATTTTTATCTGAAAAACACAAGATTCCATTTGTGTGACAATGATTTCCTTCACCATTGGTTCCCAAACCTCTCCTGGAGGACCACCAGCCATGCCAGGGTTTAGCTGTAGCCCTCAAGATTCACCAGAACCACAAAATCAAGGACATGTTCATTAGTAGAAAAGTTGAATCAGGTGTGCAAGCCAGCAGGTAGTTTAAACACAAGAACTGTCTGGTGGTCCTCCAGGAGAGGTTTGGGAACAACTGTCCTACACTATGAAGCACTTATTTTGCCATTTGAACCTGAATTGCAATGAAGACATATCATAATGAGTTGTGCTTCCACAGTGTTTGTCAACAGACACGCACCGGTCCATCTTTGATATGAATGATTCATTTTATGCTGTTTTTTTTGTATAACAAAGCGCTGCTTAGTATTATGTAGTCATTATTCTATATACGTCACTTTTCTGATTTTTTAAATAGTGAAATTGCTAACAGCGTTTGTAAGGTGGTCACATGAAATTACGTTTTTGGAGGAATGTCTGAGGTGTGTGTTTGTGTGTCAGGGGTAGTGGGTGTTGTATAAGAAAGAGTAAGGCAGTTAATATTTATGAAAAGGTGTATGAGGCAGGCAGAAGACTGTCAAGATATCTTAAAACTGAAGTATGTTTTACAGTCCCATAATAACAATATTTGAATAGTGCACCTAGATTTATTTTGTGTGTGCCTACCTTTTTCAACTTAAAAAAAGGCCAGCATAGAACCCTGGAACAGATCCAATGTTCTACTGACACAATTGAGGGTACAGTGCTATGCTTTGGCACTACAAATAAAACATTAACATTGTTGCCCTATACTGCAGTTAAAGGAGAATTCCGGGCGATTTCAAAATGTAACTGTTGTTTGCATATCAAAAGTGCTGTCCGTAGCGTTAATAACTCAAACAATCTGTATTGCCAAAACCGTGTTTACCTTTTGCCAGAGATGGTTACAAGTCTCTTAGCTAGAGTCCGAGTCAAGTCTCAAGTCTCTGAGCTAGAGCCCAAGTCAAGTCTCAAGTCTTTCAGCTAGAGTCCAAGTCAAGTCTCAAGTCTTTGAGCTAGAGTCCAAGTCAAGTCTCAAGTCTTTGAGCTAGAGTCCAAGTCAAGTCTCAAGTCTCTCATGGTTATGAGTGTTGTATTACCTGCTGCGTTCCATCCCGGCTGCTTAGAACACTACATAGCTATACAGTATAAGAAATTCAAAGCATGTAAATGTAATACAGTATGTTATTATGACTACTTTATCTTTTAGAATACTGTAGTAGCTTTGATGATTTCTTTGGTGTATATAATCAGTGTAAACAGGCTATTGCAATATATGGCAAAAACACCAGGAATACTTTAGTTTAAAATGAATAACTATATTTTGCCTTATAACATGGACATACAGGATAGTTCACACCAAATATTGAGGTACTAAAGAAGAAAGAATTTGCTTGTCTGTTGCTGAATCATAATGACAGACCTTGCCTCCTATTGTGCAGGGTCTGTGGGGCCATGAGAACCTAATACAGAAAATATTATACCTCACCATGCCATAATTTACATCCTCCTCCCAATTAGTGCAAACTGTAAAAAAACAAATTGTAGCAAAATGCAAAACGCTATTGCTGCCAAAAACAAGGTCAATTATTAGACAGTTACTCTGAAATTATTAGCAATATTAATGGTAAAAGGCACAACCATGTAATGTGCACTGCGTCTACAACTAATGACAGCTTATAAACTACGGTAAGTCAACACATCCCCCAGAATCTCAAGTCGAGTGTAACGTTACCCATATAAAACAGGTAACGTTACATGATCAACATTAACCTGTAAACTGTTTGAAGCCACTTAATAATTAACGCGGTGGCAGCCAGCGGGACCTAAATGATTACGTTCATCAACTACCACAAGTTTGGCAAGCAAACAAACGCTCATTCATCTTTTCATAACATCTAGCGAATGACAGTCGGAGTAACCTACTGTTGCCTTGGACGTAGCCAAAACAAGAAGCAAGCTAACGTTAGATGGCCAATGCTGAGCTAAAGATGTTTGCTAACCTATTAGGTTGCGTTTTCAGGTGCCTGGTAAAATTAGATGTGGTTGAACCAGAATCCTTTATCGTAATAGCACATATTTTGCATTCAGCGCTTCTTTTGTTGTATGACGTTTTTACAGCCACA
>JACXGM010034894.1:0-11788 GCA_016801145.1 Umbra pygmaea | reverse complement strand
CTCTCTCTCTCTCTCTCTCTCTCTCTCTCTCTCTCTCTCTCTCTCTCTCTCTCTCTCTCTCTCTCTCTCTCTCTCTCTCTCTCTCTCTCTCTCTCTCTCACTCTCACCAGAGAAATCAACTAGCATTGTGTGGGGACCATTCCGAGGAACACTGCTGTTGAACCAGCCATTGTTTTACACTACACAGAGTGCTGAGTGGAACAATGACACTCAACATAATCAAAAAAGAAAAGGCAGTTGGTAAAAATGGAAAGATATTGAGAGTTACAGACAAGGAATAGGTAAGATATAGAGAGAGAGAGAAAGAGACAGAAAGAAAATGTGAGGATGTGACAGATTCGAGGTTGGCCCACGGTGCTTGCGTCCTACCACAGGTCCATTACCCATCATCCTTATCTCCCAGGACTCATCTGCACCACCCACACTATCCCATCCCCCACCTCTCTACACATGTTCACATTCATTTTAATATGATGGAGCAGCCGATAAGGCCACGTTGTGATGGAGGCCAGGCCGAGGCAGCGCCCCATCTCCCCTTCACCGATGGAAACAAGACAAAGGGCAGCAGGCAATCCATTAAACTAAAATAACAGCTCAGAGACTACTTATGGGGACATGGGCACATACAAACACACAGGGAAGGAAAAATAAAAAAGATAGAAGGAAGGAAGGAAGAAAAAATAAAACAAAGATTAGAATGTACTGTAGGAATAAAGGAAACAGTGATCCCCGAACTCGTCAAAGAGCACCGCATTCAATTCATTCACGCTTGTGGCCATGGCAACATAAGGAAAACCATTCAATCGGTGGAGGACAGATTGTCACTGCTGTCACACACTGGTTTGGCCACGTAGCGTGCATATGGGTGAGCGTTCACGGTTGCTGAGCGTGCTGACCGTGTTGAGGAATGTTTATGGTTCGTGAACACGTTCCCTCTTTTAGGGTCCCGTGTCACTTAGATTAGTGATCGGGGCAGCAGTGAAAGCCAACTGCCATCATCGCACAAAACACCTCGGGACACAAAACCCACTACACAACCAGGCGTCCTGAGATCTCACCACAAATAAGAAATGAAACCTTTCCCTGAAGGCTATGTTCAGAACTGCTGCAATAAGCGGTGTCATTATCAATGCGCCACACTACATACGATTTCGTTTGTGTCGATCACAGATGCGCTTTTGCTTTTTGCTGTTAGAAGAAAATGTGTTATTCGAAGCTATGTCCGGCACAGTGTGAGTAATATGAGCTATTATGGTGCATATGTTTCACGGTCACCACGGCGACACAGTGGTGAACTCCGTGAGTGAAGGATATGAAATCCGACAGCGTGAGGTCACATCCTGTCTGGCTACATCGGCCGAGAGATGTCGCCTTATTTTGCCTGTTCTGTTGTGTTGTCAGTGTGTTTTAAGAGACTGTGTTTACATCGCAGGAACTGGACCCTGACAAAGACACGTTATCTAAGGGAGAAAATGACATATTCAACAAAGCTAAACATTTTTCTAAATCCCCCGAACTTTGGGAACATAATATTTATGTATGAAATGGTTAATAAAAAAGAACTAATGGAGTCCAAGTCTGACCGGAGGTTAACACTAGAGTCCTTACGCCAGAAGCTCTCCGGCCTGTATCTTAATTAAACTCAAAGGCACGCAAGTTGCCAAAAGGAGTCGCTAGAGTGTGAGGAAGAAAGGAAGCTCCTTTGATTACCAACTACCCCAAACCCAAAGAGTACAGTCAAACCGCATTGTCCTCCGTAAGGACCATGGTCTAATCCCAGAACTCAAACCCGGGTCTCGTGACTTTAGGGAAAATATTGCTTACATTTTTGGGAAAGTCATGTCCTTTCTATGAACAATGCATCATTTGAACTTGTGCGGCTTTTGTTACAAAGGGACTGAGTCTAGATGGGTTGGACTGGACATAGCCACGGCTAGACCCAGTCCGGTTACTTATCTTGGATGTGTGTTCTGTTCTGTGTGTCCAGAGCGTTTCGCTTAGAACTTGATTTGTAGCTGTGTGCTAAAGATTTGGCACAGATTGAGATAGCTTTGAATAAATTTCACTCCTATGTAGGAGAGTGTAGTTCAGGGCTGAAACGTTTGGCAGGGAAATTTAATTTAGCAGCTCTGATGGTTAGCGGATGGGACACACATATACACGCACACACGCTCACACACACAAACTCCCAGAAATGTAGTCACACACACCCAAACACACTCACTCACATACACACTCAAACCGATACTCACACTCACACAAAAAACATATTTCAGTGGTCCTTTCTCATGTGCTTTTCAAAATGTCTTCCTCTTTGTGGTCTCTTCCACATCTTTCTTTGTCTAGTCTTCCTGGAGGGAAATATACTGTAGGTTAGAGAAAACAGAGACTCCAAAGATCCATCTCACTCACTCCCTCTCATTTTTTCTCTCTCCTACCTGTCAGCTGCCAGGTGAAGCCTACCTCTTGGTAAATCCTAACTCTGGTAAGGCCTAGCTCTGGTGATGCACACCTCTGGTGACATGTACCTCTGGTGAGGCCTACCACTAGTGAAGCTTACCTCTGGTGAAGCCTTGCTTTGGTGAAGCCCAATTAATGTGATGCACACCTCTGGTGAAGCCTATCTCTAATGAAGCCTACCTCTAATGAGGGTACCTCTGGTGAAGCCTACCTTTGGCGAAGCCTCCCTCTGGTGAAGCCTACTGTACCTCTGGTGACACGTACCACGGGTGAGGCCTACCTCTGGCGAAGGCTACCTCTGGTGAGGCCTACTGTCCATCTGGTGAAGCCTACCTCTGGTGAAGCCTATTGTACCTCTGGTAAAGCCTACTGTACCTCTGGTGAGGCTGGTAACCTCTCATCATTACAGGATATACAGTGGATCAGGAACAGGTTATGTAAATAACACTAAACCAGACGTCTCCTCTTTCCCTCTCAGGAGGCTGAACTGGCACACGGGGAGGAGGACCGTATCTTTCCTCATCTCTTCATCTTTCCTTCTCATCTTTTACGTTTCAACAGAAGGGCTTTGGTTTACTCTAAGGGGTTTACTTTTTGGCACAGTGTTTTTTGTCAATGTTTGGATTGAGGCTTGTGAAGTTAGCGGGATAAGGGACACATTTACAGTGTACATACATGAATGTATTGCACCAGATGTGGCTAATATATTATTTAGTGTAATAAAAATGATTTGTTTTTGCATTTTGTTTATAGTATTTCAATGAGCTCATCTATTTTACCCCCTGTCCTCCCCTGTAACTACTGTTACAACTTACCAGGTAAATTAATGGTTAATAAAATAATTATTATTTTGAAATATTATGACTATACTAAGAATAGTTATGACTCTATTAAGAATAGTTATGACTCTAGTAGGAATAGTTATGACTCTAGTAGGAATAGTTATGACTCTACTAGGAATAGTTATGACTCTAGTAGGAATAGTTATGACTCTACTAGGAATAGTTATGACTCTACTAGGAATAGTTATGACTCTACTAGGAATAGTTATGACTCTAGTAAGAATAGTTATGACTCTAGTAAGAATAGTTATGACTCTAGTAGGAATAGTTATGACTCTACTAGGAATAGTTATGACTCTAGTAGGAATAGTTATGACTCTGGTAAGAATAATTATGACTCTAGTAGGAATAGTTATGACTCTAGTAGGAATAGTTATGACTCTACTAGGAATAGTTATGACTCTAGTAGGAATAGTTATGACTCTAGTAGGAATAGTTATGACTCTACTAGGAATAGTTATGACTCTACTAGGAATAGTTATGACTCTACTAGGAATAGTTATGACTCTAGTAGGAATAGTTATGACTCTAGTAGAATTGGTTTTAGGTGACACTGTTTCATTTTCTGAATGGGAGGCTGCACATCCTGAAATAATTTACTAAAGTAATCTCTCATTTTGCTCAGTGTTTTTTTAAATAGACATCAATGTGACATCTTTGAATTTGAACACAACAAACAAGTCCACAGAAATTGTCAATACACCTCACCACCTCACCACCATCCTGTATAATATAGAGAATGAATGCACATTAAATAAACAACATTTGCCTAATTAAATATTTCGAAACACATTTAAAAAAGTGTTGTGTATTTCAAAATGCATTTTTTCCAGTCCTGAAATGCCAGTAGATGCTTTTCGGTTTAAAGGGACATGTTTACCGTTTGAATGGATCATTAAAATACAGTCAAATAAAAGGGAAAAAGCACTATTCATGTTGTTTATGTCATTTAGAAGTGTTTTAACATGGGGCAAAAGTCAAGGGACAGCATTTACCACTGCAATTCAATTGCCTCTGTTGAAGGGTTAATGCACAAACATGCTCAGCTTGGTTGCACGTAGAAACAAAAAACTGTGTAATATGCTAATTTCTGCCATTCATAACAAACAGGCATACAGTTCACACATACATACACAAACACACACACATTCCTGCATGATAATGGCCGACAGACAGCAGAGAATACTTGTAATAATTTGAGTATCATCAAAAACCTTTATCAAGTACCCACACTGCAATTACCCTGAAGCCTTCTCTTAGCTGTGTTTGTGCGTGTGTGTGTTTCGTGCATTCAAGTTTGGTTGTGTGTGTACCGTCCACCTTTTTCAGAAATATTTTGCCGACCCCGTCGACCGTCTCCATGGCGACTACTGGTGATGTCATCAGCGTTGAATCACAGGAGCTTGTCACCTTGTTGACATGTTCGGCCGTAGAGCGTTCATCATGTCAAACAAAAAGCAGTTTTGTCTGAAGCACCTGTCACCGCCCAGCAAAACATCTGTCTCAGAGGGGGTAGCTACAGTATGCTGAAGAACCAGGGGTCATAACTCGATTGGAATAATATTTTAGAAACCTCCAGTTTTTGTCCTCATTCTCTCTCCTTCTCTATCTCGACCCTCTCGCTCTCTTCCTCTCTCTCACTCTCTACTTTCTCTCTGTCTTTCCTTTCCTTCGCAACAAAATACCAAGCCTCTGCCCCTAGAAGGTGGAGTGTCCTTTAAAGAACATTACTATGTGCTTTATGCTAATTAGTGTTTTTAGTGAATTTGTCTTTGTGTAATGTATTTTCTGTTAAGTAGGACTGTGGTTCCTGTCAGAAGAGATTGGAAATGCACCTCTTCATTCTGACACCTCATTCCATAGCCTTCAACCCACCAGGGAGAGATTTTGCATTATAACTGTATCGCAAAATTCCTTTCAACCCAACATAAAGTGTCTAGGTTTAATAAGAAAGAGAGACGTTTTGTTCAAATTCAATTATTCTTGAGTACTCCAGAAAGTGGAACAAAATGTTACATTATTGCTGGTTATATTCTCAGCTTGGCCTTCACATTCCAGCATTTTGGAAGAACTGCAGCGTACCAAAAGATTGCTCCCTCATTTTTCTTCCAGTTTATCCCTGACAAAGGGATGCGTACAGACAGATAGGAAATCCCTGAACCTTCATCCAAGGCCCTTATGCTAGACCTTGGTTTGCTTTTTCAGATCTCTACCTCAGCAGTCCTAGGAACGATTTGGGCTAAATTTTAGTTCCCTACACTTGGAGGGAGGTTTTTTTTCAGCTTATTCTCCTTCCTTACTGAAATAGTGCTTATCCTGCCATCTTCACTCACAAATCAAAAAGGTTTATGTCGGTAGGTATAAACTCAATAAGTTTACGATTCAGATTAGGTTTTAGATAAAGAGATTATGGTTAGGTTTTAATGTTTTGGGATAAAGAACTAGGAAATGTTTAAGACAAAACAATGTGTCTGTGACTGTACACCCCAGGGACGGTATTTCACGGTGAACACCGCGGCCATGGCCGGCGATGCCTCTTTGTGTGGCCATAATGTGACCGTAATGTGACCATAATGTGACCATAATGTGACCATAATGTGACAATAATGTGACCATAATCTTCTCAGCCAGTGGCCAATGAGCCCTCGGGCAAAACAGAAAAAAATAAATTAATTTGACTCACTGCCTGTTACATCACTGCTCCTGGGGAATGCACTAATCACAGACCAACAGAACTCCCAGAAACTCTGACATCATCAATCATTGGCCAATCATTGCGTCCCTCACACAAACATGTACAATACACAGACACACAAAGACACACAGTTTTGACAATTATTAAGTGTCAGTAGTATCATCAGATGTGTCTTGCAAAAGCGACTAAACATAGAAGTAAGCAAAATTCACTAATCTCACACTTTGACAACAGTAATATCAGATAATGTACTGCAGAGTAGCTAGCCACAGTACAATAGTTCAGTTGGCTAATGTTACTTGCTAGCTAGTATGGTTTACTGATACAGTAATTTTACACACAAACACAACATACCTATTTAAAGAGTTCAAGCATGATAACATACTACAAGCCGTGACAGCAACACAATCACAACCCACAGACACAAGGTGTCACTGACCCTGACTCAAAGTATTCAATAACATCCCATCACCAAGAGAAACAGTCAGGCTAACTCACACAAAGGAAATGTGCAGTCATAGGTGTAAACTGTGTGCACAATAATTAGGCAAGTTGTATTCTTGAAGATTCATTGTAATATTAAACCACTACAGGGCTCTTGGTCAATCCAAAATGTAAATACACCTCAAACTTGGTTTTGGTTTTGGCTTGCTTCTGAGAATATCTTTGTGTGCACAATTGTTGGGCAACTACCATTATTAGTGTGAAGAATAATTATGCAATTAAATGAAAAATGGAAAGTTTCCCATCTCACTTGATTTTCATCTGTTAAAGTGAGAATGATTAACAGTCATACGTCTTCCATCCATGGAGTCTGTCAGTTTCATGATCTGTTGACGGGCAACCACAGCCTCCCAGACACTGTTCAGAGAGGTGTACTGTTTTCCTTCAAGGTAAATCAACCATTTAAGAAGGGACCACAAGTTTTCAATAGGGTTTAGGTCAGGAGAGGAAAGCAGCCATGTCATTATTCTTTCATCTTTAAGGCCTTTATGGGCTAGTCATGCAGTGGGGTATCTTGATGCATGCGATAGAGCATTGTTCTGCATAGAATGCATGGTCTTCTTGAAAGATGCAGACTTTTTCCTCTACCACTGCTTGAAGAAAATTCCTTCTAAAAACTGGCAGTATGTTTGGGAGTTGAGATTGAGTCCATCTTCAACCTGAAAAGGTCCAACTAGCTCATCTTTAATAATACCAGCCCATACCAGGACCCCACCTCCACCTTGCTGGTGTCTGAGTTGAAGTGGAGCTCTGTGCCCGTTACTGATCCAGCCACGGGCCCATCCATCTGGTCCGTCATGAGTCAGTCTCATATCATTAGTCCATAAAACCTTTGAAAAATCTTTCTGATATTTCTTGGCCCAGTCCTGACGTTTCAATTGATGTGTTTTGTTCAGTGGTGGTTGGGTTTGAGCCTTCCTTACCTTGGCCATGTCTCTGAGCACTGAACACCTTGTACTTCTGGGGAATTTATTTAGGTTGCAGTTCTAGAATATGACAGCACTGGAGGATAATGGGTTTCTGGTAGCTTCACGTTTGAGTCTTCTCAAATCTTTGGCAGTTACTTTGCATCTTTTTATCTAAAACACATTTCTTGCGAACCTGTTGACTATCTGCAACAAAACCTTTGATGGTTCTGCGATCACGGCACATTATTTTTACAATTTCAAGAGTGCCTCTTCCCTCTGAAAATACTTTTTAATTTTTTTAACTTTTCTGAGTGAGCAAAATCTAATTTTTTTGGCCCATTTTGCCTGAGAAACAGAAGCTGCCTAATAATTATGCAAACCTTGATATAGGATGTTGCTCTCCTTAGGCCACACCCTCCCTTATTACAGAATCTCATAGGATTAGATCTCCCTATAGCATCTCATGGTTTTACATCTATATCAGCAGTAGGAGGAGAGCGAACAGGGTTAAATAAACACACAGTTTTTCAGTTTGCAAAGCAATTTAATTAGCCATTTTGTTTGATGGCCTTAGTGCCCTCGACGATGACCTCGGGGCCCTGGCAAATTGCGCACCTTCTTAAGACCAAGTCGCCTAGCTGCTTACATCACTAAACCCACTAGATTGCCTTTCACTGATCTCAATAACAACCTTACGAGTCCAAGGTCAATCGCCCATTCGCCATCCTCACATTTATCATCCTTATTAACTGTAATACATTTCCCAAATGGCCCTAGTGACTGGTTCTTTAAGTCACATATGTGTTCCACACCTGGACAAATGTCCGAAATAGACATTCTATTCATTTGGTTCTCGTCAGTTGTCTATTGAGGCGGAGAGAAAGAAACTCTCCCACTAGCATGGTAATCCCCTCAACCAATCGGTTTACTGGCTCACAGAGAAAAGAGTGGAAAGGAGAAAGGATTTAGAATGGACATTTAACCAAATGAGAACTATAATTACATAGTACACTTAAGCAATAAAGCACTAGAAGGTGTGACATACTGTATGGTCAATCTACCACAGCTAAGAGCTGTTGTTAAGCAAGGTATAATGCTTTAAGTGCCTGGATACAGTGCACTGGCAGTATGCCTCAAACCCCTGAGGTGTCTAATTGCTGTTATAAACAGGTTAGCAACGCACTTCAAACTGTAAAGAGTTATTTTTTCATGTTGTTGTTTTTTCTGTCACATCTGTGGCATATGTTCTGATAGACCACAGCTTTGAGCCGATCAGCATTCATGGCTCAAAGCGCCCAGTTTATAATACTATGTATTACACCTTCCCACAAAGATTGCAATGTAGCAAATAGTTGGTATTATTGACGATTTGTATGTTAGCAACTCTGTGCTCGTTCCAGACACATTTACATTTATATGTGACAGCCCAACAACACTAGACCAAAGTTTCCAGTGGACGCCTGAAGTTCCCAACTCTGAGTATAAAGCTAATTTTTTGCAAAACCAGCCAGCACTTCTCCTCTGCCTTCCTCGTTTGCCCACTCTGAAATAAATCACTTTTTAAATAAGATCACGGGGAAAGAAGATAAGAGTGCAAATGTTATTCTGCGTAACAGGTAAGTTATGACTTTCTGTCGTGGTTTTAAGAGAAAATTATTAAAACCCTAGACAGATGGCTACTTTCTTATGTAAAAATATGCAGATGAATGTCTTTTATATTACCATATATTACGGTGCCAGAGATGGTGTCAGAGGGAGCGTTTCTCGCAGGCTAGCGTCGCTCCGGCGCCGGCTCACTAACGCTGGCTGGGTTTCTGTCGGCGTGCTTTGACTCTCCACCCAGAGACAGACGGAAATAATTACCTGTAGCCACACAATAATTAGATGTCCACCCCCACTCAGACCTAGAGAGAGAGGGAGAAGGGGGGGGCATAGACAGAGAACTGGGGAGAGAGAGAGGGAGAGACAGAGGAGAGAAGAGAAAGCGTGGCAGGGGCAAATCCGTGGACTGAATGCGGACCTCATATGGTGAGTTGTCGTCTGTGGATCTGAGTTCAACCACAGGCCTTGATTTAAATTACTCTCTGAGACGATTATTTCAGACCTTTTTTCTCTCTTAATATCTCCATTTAGTATGTCAGCTGGAGAAAGGGTCAATATGGTCACTGTAATCAGATCATCTTAATTTACTGAAATGTAATCGTTATCCTGGAACCTGGCGGCAGAATTAAGTCTTTTTTTCCTCTTAAAGTGTCCTTTAATTAGGGCCCTATGAAATATGGATGAAACCAGGTTAGAAATACAATTTGTTAATCAACTTACTGTGTGTGTGTGTATGTGTGTGTCTGTGTATGTTAATTACTTTATTGAATTCATTTTATTTGTGCTATATAACAACATGCACACATACATCTGAGCTGAACTCTGATAGATAGTCTTAAACTACGAGATTTAAAACAGGCTACGTATCTGCTCACACACAGAAGGACGGGAAAACACAAGTTAAGATTAGTCCTGGACTTTCAATTAAGAGCTCTAAAGAGCTTGACATTTTAGTCTAGGAGTAGGCTTAAACTGTGTCTGATATGTGTCTGTGACACAAGCCAAAAGAGTTGTATCTTCACATCCTAAATGCATAAAGTTGTATGATACCATCTTAAAGTCAAATTTGTATTATCTTACCTTAAACTCAACAACACAGTTGACCAGGGGAACAAATTTGTTTACTGTTGATTCACTGTATCACTTTTTAGGCCTTTACATTTTTGCTTTGGCAATAGTGGCAAAAAATGGAGGCTGGTGACCTAAAAAATTCGGCAGGATGGGAGACTTGCGGTTTAGTTGTCGTTCAGTTCACAAGGCCATGGGTGAGGTAACGAGGGTGGATGACCAGTGGTTCAGTTCAGGAAGCCATGGGTGAGGTAAGGAGGGTGGATGACCAGGGGTTCAGTTCAGGAAGCCATGGGTGAGGTAAGGAGGGTGGATGACCAGGGGTTCAGTTCAGGAAGCCATGGGTGAGGTAAGGAGGGTGGATGACCAGGGGTTCAGTTCAGGAGGCCATGGGTGAGGTAAGGAGGGTGGATGAGTGGTTCAAGGGGGCAGAGTTTGAGCAGGGAGAAATCACTGTTGAAAACAAAATGTTAATAATATCAAAACATGCTGCTAACCATTATAGTGGGGCCCATATTTATGTTTGGAGACAAACTTTTAAATTCTTTCTTGACTTTAGGATTGTAATTATATTTTTTTATATTAATTATAATTCTTGATTTTGTATAATTTGATGTAGATTTGTTGTATTGTTGCAATGCTTAAGCTGAATAGAATTAGGCAGAAGCAGGTGTAGATTTGGTAGTCACTTTTAATACAAAAAAAGCACATGCAGCTAACATCGCATTAACAAACAAAAAATGTGTCTTGTATTACATATTTTGTTGGACCTTTTTAAATTTTCGTGGCCTAGACGACCAAATGTTTGACTGTAAAACCATTGTGCATTTTAACATCACTGTAGCTCCACATCACACTTCTGTAAAGCTACTTTCATCCTCTGATCCATTGATTGGATGAAAAACATGTCAGTTAATGTTTTAACAAATAATGTAGGTCAGAAGACATCCTCCTCTATGCATCTTTTTTACTGTGTAAGTCTACAGAAGGAAGGTTGACCCATGAGCCGCCACGTTACTGAATGAGGGAAGCATAGCTGAAAGTTTTATCACACTGCTTATTCCTCATGGAAGCCTCATGGAAACCTGATACATGCGTGCTAAGGCATCACACTCATCATCTATACAAGCATGACTTCATTCATAGGTGTCTGACTTACATGAGCAGTCCCTTGACAACAACGTGACAAGGTACCCTATGCCTGACCTCCGGGGATCGTCCGAACGCTGCAAACAGGATACGATATCTGACCACCGTGACGTAGTTGATTTAACACAGAGGTCTTGAAATTTCACTTTTAAACTGTGATTAAAACCAAAATGCATTTTCAGTGTTTTATTATGGTGAAAGTGTACCTCTCTGAAAACCCATATAGAGCTTGCACACACATACACACACACATACACACACACATACACACACACACATACACACACACAAACACACACACACAGCATACTTTACAGTCATCTCACACTCCACATTAACACACAATCCATAGCTTCAAGGTTACACATTCAGATTTATGGTATCAAACAGACTCCATTCAAATAAGGGCCCTTGTTCCACTTGGGAGATAAGAAGGAAGCTGATTACAGACTCATCCGTCTCTCCCTCTGTCTCTGTCTCTGTCTCTGTCTCTTTCTCTCTCTCTCTCTCTCTCTCTCTCTCTCTCTCTCTCTCTCTCTCTCTCTCTCTCTCTCTCTCTC
>JACXGM010034893.1:0-11888 GCA_016801145.1 Umbra pygmaea | reverse complement strand
GTGTTTCGGTGATTAAACCAAATGTTCCCATTACATATTACAATGATCTTGTGTTTGTCACAATGATTATGTGGACTGAAAACCTGTGCAACTGACTGAAAGCATTCCATCAGGTTTTGAAAGAATGACTAGCTGCGTTACAAGTGTGATCGGTTTGGATCTTTGTACTAAGAGTTTTGAAAATGTACACCTTACTTGTAAAAATAGTGCCAAAGCGAATAAAAAAAACTGTATGTAACGAAATGAGAACAAACTGTCTTGAGCATTTGGCCGTAGATTCTCATCCACATCACAATAAATGTTATCATTGTTCAAGCACCTTGGGAAAAACCTTTTGGCGTGACGAATCCATGCATCATCCATGGCCTGAAGGAGGGTGGCACGCTCAAAGGGTTGGCGATCATAGACCTTCCACCTCCATGCTGAAAACAATTCCTTAATAGGGTTGAGGAAAGGAGAGTATGGAGGCAGGTAGAGAGTAATGAATCGAGGATGGGCCTGAAACCATGTTGAACTACCACTGCATGGTGAAAGCTGACATTGTCCCACACAATTACATAGGTGACCCATTCACCTTGTCAGGCTGCCTCAATTACATTGAGAAACTCTAAGATGTGCAGCATTATAGGAGCCAAGTAATGGCCTACGTCCTACGATACCATCTTCAGAGATAGCTGCGCACATGGAGATGTTCCCTCTACGTTGTCCAGGCACTTGGACAGTGGCCTATTGGCCGATGATGTTCCGTCCACGGCGACGAGTTTTGGCAGGAGTAAAGCGCGCCTTATCAACAAAAATGTACTTGTGATGGTTCACATCAGCGTCAATCACCATAACCCTCTAAAATATATATTTTGGTTAGTTCTTTTTACAGTTTTGTTCCAATATACACATGATGTAAGTGATGCATCAAATAGTAACAGTACTACAATATATAGTGCTGTACCTAAACATACTCTGCCCTTAGTTGTTTGACCCAGTCTTTTGGTGCCTTTTGTTTCTCTCAAAAGGCACCAAGTAAATGTGTTTCATTGATACTTGGTGCCTCTTTAAAAGACGGGCTACTGTTGGTAGGCTGATGGATGCCACATTGGCAAAGGTGTCATTGTTCTCCTCAAGTGCCTGCTTTATTTCTGACAGCCGTATATCATTCCTGGCCCTCACCATTTCCACCACTGCCAACTCTTGCTGGTCGGTCAGCACCCGGCCACGGCCACCACTATGGGGTTTTCTGTCAATTCTAAGCATAGAAAAGAGTTTACAGTCAATAGATCATACTGTACAAATACTGTAACATGTCTGATGAATGAACAGAGTGTACAGTCAATAGATCATACTGTACAAATACTGTAACATGTCTGATGACTTGACATGCATTACAATTTACTGTAAAGGTAATACAGTATACATGCTCCACACTTAACGGTTTTCTTGGCGAAAGGTTCGGATGATAGAATTAACAGTTGATCTTTTTAGATTTGGATCAACTAATCTGGAAGCTTCTGCCATAGTAAGGCCTTGGTTCACCACATGATCAACGATTATGGCCCAGACTTCATTAGAGACAACAGTTCTGCCTCCCCCTCTCCCATGACCAACCCTTTGATGGGCCCCATGCCCACCTCTTTGACCTCTCTGTTGGTGCCCCATGCCCACCTCTTTGACCTCTCTGTTGGTGCCCCATGCCCACCTCTTTGACCTCTCTGTTGGTGCCCATGCCCACCTCTTTGACCTCTCTGTTGGTGCCCATGCCCACCTCTTTGACCTCTCTGTTGGTGCCCCATGCCCACCTCTTTGACCTCTCTGTTGGTGCCCATGCCCACCTCTTTGACCTCTCTGTTGGTGCCCATGCCCAGCTCTCTGACGGATCCCTTGTCTACGAGCTCTTCCTATTCCTTGCTGTCTATCCTGCTCCATGTTGAAAGAAATCACCAGTGTTTACACCCCCACTTTTATATCTAATGACCAATTGTGGTTGCCCCAATCTGAAATCAATTGGCAATAATGAGTATTCATCATGTGTGGTTAATTAATATGTCCGTACAAAAACAGATTTTATTTATGTATTTCTCCAAATCGATATACTGTTGATTGCTGAAATTAATATATATAGGTTTACCAAACGGTTCAGTGATTAACCATTAAGATCAGTTGGATTAAGTGTTGGTCAAATGTATTTACGCAAATTAGATGAGAAGCATATCAAAAGTATTGTGACCATTTCATTGTGGAAGACAATCACTTCATATGAAAGGTATTTCTTTGATGACACACTGATTAGGTGTGGTGTAAAAGCAATTGTGTAATTTTGTGCATTGTACTTTGTCAATTGAACATGTCATTACATGTTTGAAAAAACAGACTTTTTGATGATCTGCTTTGAGTTTTGTACTAACAGTTGTGTGGTTTTACCATATATTTGTGAAAATAGTACCAAAACGAATAAAAAACTGTAAAAAGTAACTAGCACTCTGAGTAGTTTTAGAGAATAATACTTTGTACTTAATTACTTTTTTAACACTAGTAGATTTAATTGTAGTTGAGTAGTATTTCAGTTATGTAACAATACTTGTAATTGAGTACAGATTTTCAGATTTTCCACCACTGCCTACAGCACCCCAGAAGAACTTGTCAGACACCCACAATACAATTGACTTGATAAACAAACAGGATGAAATAGCATGACAGAATGGCCATCAGACAATAATCTATTCTCATAGAACACCACCCAGCACTTTACAAGGGTTTTAAAAACATGAATTATTATGGATGAGCTACAGGTTTCATCATTAGGACACAAAATTAATGTGTAATGAAAATGTGACATTTGATATGTCTAATTAATGATCAATTACTAATTTCCAACAGAGATGGTAATTTGCTACATTGGTGATGTCTTGGATTTAATTGTAATGAACTTAATGTCTCCTTGATCAATGTCTGTCAAAAACATGCAAATCCCTGTGTTTGACCAGTAGCTAGTGCAGGCTATGTGTAATAGATGCAACTGACAACAATATGAAGCACAAGTACAAACATTTTAAAACATATTCTTCAAATTTAAAAAATAAATAAAAATTGCCTACCTTTTGTGAGTGTATGATGCCTCAGCCAGGCAAGTCAATGATTGTGCTATCTTGCTTGTCTCCTAGGCTGGCTAAACTACCAAACATTTACATAACTTGCCGAAATGTGTGTTAATTGCTTTAAATTCAGGATAAATATATATACAGTAGTCACATTAACGCATTAACTAAGGGCATACAAAACAATGCTCAAGAGTGAATTTCATAAAACTGTTTCTATTTACCGGTATAGAACACAGAAAATACAAACCTGAGAATTTAGCACAGAAGCAGTGGGAACCAAACAAAAAATAGGGGAGACACACTAAATATTCATTGCTTTTTAATGAAAAACAAATGTAAAAATCTAAGGAGATGATTACATGTTGCACTTTTAGCTTTATTACAATGGTAGTATTTGTTTTAATGAACTTAAGAACACATATGCTGGATTCACACCAGGCACGGCAAACTAATTGCATTGCGGCGGAAGTCCATTCATTTCAATAGGAAGCAATGCACACCGCTGCGGCAAATCCACCGTATCCGGCAAAATGTGGATGCGGTGCGGCATGTGTCGCAAGGGTTGAAATAATCCAACTTCTTCATCGAAGAAGAGCTAATATGTTGCTTAAACCTATGGGTTTATGAGATGGCAAGATAAGCTTTGACAGCTCAGTCGATAGATTTCATCACACAAAGTATTGTCAATGAATTCTAAACTGAAAAAGCTCCTGCTAGTCGCCTTGCTGGAGGAGGACAGTGTTATGCAAGATACGGAAGATTGATTACGATGTTGATTGTGGTGTACAAGTCTGTCTGCGTGAAGGTGCCGTGCTGTGATTTTTTTGCTGTCCTTGGTGTGACCGCAGCTATACACTTGACTGCGCAATAGACCCTATAATTCAAGGTTTCTAGGATGCGCAATACTTTGGAAGTACACAAACTTTACCAGTTATAAACTGTTCACATGCCCAGTCAGGGTAAATAATATTTTTTTCGTATTTTACCAATATCAAACATTTTATTGGCAAAACCTGCTGCTTAACTGGGTGATTCTTGATTGGGTGGGCCGGTGTATACCCGGATCTAAACTCCGTCAATTATTATGTCTTTTCCAGTTGGTGTATTAAACAGGGCGTGCCGTTGCCATCGCCTTGTAGATGGATGGGGAATCCCATGGTTCTGAGTGGCGTGTCTGGGAGTCAAACACGCGAGGGCTGCATTGCTCCTTAATCCTGCATGCTCGGTCTGTGCCGCCATTCCTCCTAACTTGTGCTAGGGGGGAGGCCTTCTTCGTCAGACCTGCTCCAATGGAGGAGGCCGTTGAAGTTTTTTGGCCTCAGTCAGTGAGGGGTCTGCGCCACGTGCTCACGTGGCTCCAATGGAGCTATCGCCGATTGCTGGGGTGCTGTCAGCTCTTCAGACACTTCTTCCTACTCTTCAGGCGAGGAGGAGGAGGACGATTCCTCCGAATTCGAGGAAGGTGGAGCGGAGGTGTCGCAGGTTGGGTCTGAACCCGTTCTGCCCTCTCTCCGTCGAGACCTGCCTTCCTTCTTGCGGACCGCCACTGACAGGCTCGTTTTCCCTACCCGCCAGTTACGAAGGAGGAAACAAAGAGGTCGTGGCAGACCAAATCTATGTTCAGCCCTCTGTCTCTAGAAACCACCACCCCCTCCCATGGTGGCCCTGGCTGAATACCTGGAAGGGTCCTGGTCGACCCCGTTCCAGCTCTCTACTCCTGTGAAGGGCTACCTGGCATTCATCGACATCACTGGGAGGGAAGAAGCGGTCCGTCGTGGTATTCCCCGCCTCGACCAATCCCTGGCCGCCCATCTGGTCAGCAGTTACACAGCTTGGTCGACCACCAAGAAGCCCGTCTTCACTGAGCCGATGGATAAACCTCTGCCGCGCTGACGGAGAAAACGTATGTGCCCGGCAGAGCGACCTCCAACATCGCCATGCTGTCTTCGGCCCTGGCAACTCTCATTCTGGGTAGAACTTCGTTCATGCCAGCTGAGATCCTGGAGGTAGGAAAGGCGTCAGCCGCCATCTTACAGATGGCCCAAGCTGTCGCTATCTGTTCCGGATGCATTATGGCTACTTCATTGTTGTCTCACCAGCTCACAGCAGGCCATCGCATGGCTGCCTGGAACACCTTTATGCTGCCAACTAATAAAAGGAGGAAGCAGTGCCATTTTGGGGAGAGGTACCCTAACCTGGACCTCTCCAACCCTGTTCTGGGTGGAGACGTAGTTGGTAAAACGTTATTGTTATTTTATACTTCGTCACCTGTGCCTCCTTCTCCTTGTTTTACAATGGCAGCCCTTGGCTATCCCGTTTTTCAAGGTGTTGCTAGGCTACCTCAACCCCATGCTATTTCCAGCTCTGACCCTACTTCTCTTCCCATCGGAGTGTCATAGCAGTCTGGCGGTGCGCCCTTGCATAGCTAGGTTATGTTGAGCACTGTTCCGCACATGTTTGAGGGAGCCTTCTATCCTTACTGTGGTAACTACTTCATTCGAGAAGGTTTTTCATGGTTTTTCACGGTAAGGTTATTCATGGTTTTGATGTTGTGCCTGTTACTGAAGAGTCTCGCTCTTTGAGTGTTAGGCTTAACCTTGGGGCTGAATTAATGTGTGGTGAGCTCTCTTCTGCTCCTAACATTAATTATTCCCTGTAGAACCTTGGCGTTTACAATAAAATGAAGTGGAACTCGCTCCGAGTTCCCGTCATTAATAAGGGATTGGAGACGCAATCGTTTCCTCTTTCTGAAGAAGCGGCGACGTTGCACCTTGATGTTTTTCCCCTCCATTCTCTGCCATCTCTCTCTCATGCTCACAGCGAGGCTAGGCCATCAGTGTGTGTCTCTCTCTCTTCAGAGAATAGAGTCTGCCCAGCATGCAGGGCCGGATCTTGTTCACAAGTCTGTCGTGATGTGCTCACAGGTACGTCAGCGGGCCCAAGGACTGCTCCTTGTTCACCCTTTAGTTGTAGGTACCCCCCTGGGCTCTCCCACCCAGGATGGAGGTGGTCAGACCAGCAGCCGGGGCCTGCCTAAACTTTCAACGGTTCCTCCGTTTGGTCTCTCAGTCTGCGGCCCAGCCCCTTTTCCCTGCATTACGAGGAGTGGCAGGCCAGATGTTTAACCGAAATGGTTAATCATGGTTAATCAACCGAAATGGTTAATCAACCGATTCTGGATTTGTGGATCCTGAACGACTCAGTTCACAAGAGAGGTTTTAGCATGCTGACTGTCCGGCACTTGTTAGCGTGCGTTCAGCAGGGCGATTTCTTTGCAAGCATAGACCTGAAGAACGCTAACTTTCATGTCAACATTGCGCAAAGACACTGGCACTTCCTTCATTTCACCTTTCAGGGGAAATGCTACGAATACAGGCGGATGCCCTTCGACTACGCTCTAGCCCTGAGGGTATGGAAAACCTGTCTGCTTTGGGCTTTGCTCTGAATTTGGAAAAGAGCTCTCTGTGGCCTTCCAGACTGGTGAGCTACCTGGGTCTACAATTGGACTCAGTGAGAATGCGTGCCTGTCTGTCTCAGGACAAGGTCCAAGCTCTCATTCGAGAATTGGGCAGATGCAAGCCTCTCTAGGCAGTGTCTATGAGATGCGTCATGACATTACTGGGTCTGATGTCGTCTGCGCATGTTGTGGTACCGTTAAGCCTACTACACATGCGCAAGTTGCAATGGTGGTCAACCAAATTGGGTTCAAGACCCGCATTATTGTCTATCCATTCCTGCATCCCTGAGTGGGAACCTATCATTCTGAAGAGACACAGACAGGCTGAAATTCTGGGCCCTTCTGGGCAGGATAACAGCTCACCTCTCTGTGTACACGGACGCTTCCCTACTAGGATGTGGAGGTACGTGTCTGGGCAGGGCAATAGTGGAACTTTGGTCCCCGCATTCAGACCATATAAACTGTCTGGAGATCAGGGCATTTTTGTTGGTTTTTACGCCACTTCACGCCGTTGATCACCGGGCAGGATGTACGAGTGTGGACAGACAATCGCACGACGGTAGCGTACATAAATTGGCAAGGGGGGGTGAAAATCCCCACCATGCACAGACTGGTGGTCGAATTATGGGAATGGGCGTCGACCCACCTCCAATCACTGGTAGCCTCTCACATTCCAGAGAAGTTGAATGTGGGAGTGGACCTCATGTCGAGGGGAGGTCCGAGGGCGGACGAATGGTCACTCCACCCAGAGCTATTGGATTTGATATGGCAGATATTTGTCAGAGCTCAGGTAGACCTGTTCGCCTCAAGAGAGAATCTGTAGTGCCCACTAGGGTTCTCTTTGAGACCGTCGTACAGGCATCCATTAGGGGTGGACTTGTTTTTGCATGTCAGAAATGGCTGGAAAGCCTCTTTATACGCAGCATGGTTCCCGGAAATGGTGGAGATGCGTGGCACCCCTCCATGGCGGGTTCCCTACCGTCGAGACGCACTGACCCAGGCTCAGGGAACCCTGTTTTTCCCCACCTGTTGTAACTCAACCCCTCTGTGCTTGGCAAGGGTTGGGATAAGTCGCAGCAGATTACCCATGAATGTTATCCAGACTATTCAAGGGGCGCATGCGGCCTCTACAACAAAAGCTATGTATGCTGATGGAAGCTTTTTGAAAGCTGGTGCCTTTCACACGGTTTTACTCCACAGTCCTGTGAGACTATTCAGTGCTGTGTTTTCTTCAGCATTTACTGAAGGAGGGGAAATTACCTGGCACTATAAATGTTTATGCGTCAGCCATTTCAGCTTGCCACGAAGGCTGGGGGAATACCTCTGTTTTTTCCCACCTGTTTTTTCTCCATGGTTACTTGGCTAGGTTTACTTCTAGCAGCTTTTGTGCAACCAAGTGAATGCTTGGTCCAGGAAGGCTCATCAAGGATAACTTGAATATCCCAGCTCAATCCCTTATCTTGGTTTTGTGCAACACCCCCCAGGTGTGTGATGTGGCTCATTGTGGTTTACAGAGTAAAAAATGTGACTCTTGGTCTGTGACCGGTTGGCCACCCATGCCCTAAGGGCTTATATCAATGGTAAATGGTATCATTCGATTTTTGGGTGTATAGAATAGGCGGACTTTAGCCAATGTTGACTCTATTGTTTTTTGTGGTTGTTTGTTTTCTGATTTTATGTGTATGTGGGAACTTGGTTAATTGGGTCTCTCCCTATTGCAATTGATTGATTATGTGAATCTGGTTAATTTATAAATTGGATCACACCTATACCCATGTTTGTCATTCTGCCATACATTCTGAAGAAGGATATTTTGCTCGAAACGTTTGTGTTCAATATGTAGTTTTCAAAAACAATAACAAAAGACATACTTTGCATTAAAAAAGCAAACATCACAGTACCTATATTATATATATTTCTTAGTTGTGTACTTACATTATCCAAAATGTTTCCACCAACTTTCAAACCAAGAAAAATGTGTAATAATTTATAATATACTTCCCACTGTCATCTAAGTACATCTTTTTCTATTGTTTTGATTGAGAGACCCCTAGTGGCCAGAATTTACATATGTTTTACATTTAAATAAATTATGGATTTGGAGTTTTATTCTTTTTCTCTGGTTTTTAACATATAATGATGTAAATAACAACAAATCAAATCTAAAATAACACCCAATGTGAATAATATTTCCTTTAGGCTACTCAAATAAGCTACAAAAGGAGATTGGTGCTTGACTAGTGTTGCCTGACCTCTTTCTTTACTGATTGGGTGGTTAGAGTTCAAATCTATTGGCTGTGAAAACCACAGGGTGGAGTTATTATCAAAGCGCCAGCAGGTGTCTAATAAGCATCTGGTTGCGTTTATTAAACGCCTGGTGACGTCACACGTGTTGTGGCGTTTATTAAACGCCAGGTGGCGCCACTAACAGCGTTCAAAACGCCGTGAGAATTGTGACGAAATAAGACCCTTTTGGCGTTCCATACTGAACACCAATTGTTGTTTTTCTGGTATCTGAAAAACATGCTGCTGCTTGAAAGTATACAGAATGTGCAGAGTGCTGATACATCTCAGTGGGTGTCTAGCCTTAGTCAGTGTATTACAGTGAAGGACAATGGTCATATGGCCTAAGGGTTTTATTAATTCATTAGAATTTAGACACACAATGTTTGAACATTTTCATATGTAAGCATACTTTGATACTCTTTTAATTTGAAGCTTGTCTATTGGACTTTTTTCACGGTCAAGGGGATTTTCCAATAATAGCAGCAGTGACGTAATCTCTAACTATATGCATAGCAGGAGCAAAGACGTTCCTTGTATCAAGACAGCACACTTAATGAACCGGTGCCATTATTTTTTATCTATATAAGGCCAGTTTGCTTATTGTGCTTGACCTGTAGAGTAATTCATCCAATCATTCATTTCACTGGCTGTTTTTTTCCAGTCTGAGGCGGGGCAATTTCCCTAGGTAAATCATGATTTTAACCATCCTATCTTAATGGTTGATATTTTATCATTATTTTAGCCTGTTTACATTGGAATTGCATACACTGTAAAACCTGTTGGGTTAGTTCAACTCAAACAATTTGAGGAAACCGATTGCCTTAAGTCATTTAGTTAATTAACTCAATTTAAGCATAAGAGAATATTTGATTTGTGTCCAAGTTTTGTGTCCAAATAGCCTACTTGGACACAATTGAAATATTATTTTATGTTTAAATTGTTTGAGTTAATAAACTTAAATGACTTAAAGGAATCGGTTTCCTCAAACGGTTTGAGTTGAACTAACTCATCAGGTTTTTCAGTGTAACCAGTCCTGTAAACAAGTACTTTTTACAGGATTTCCATAGGAAATATAGGTCTAGGAGTCAATAGTCATTGTAAATCCTTAAGAATGTTTTAGGCTACTCGATAATAGACAACGTTTCACTCGTGGACAGCACACTTGGGGCGGTCGCAATAGGCTGATAGAATTAGCCCTGACTTGAATGGTGACAACCAGTTGTTTCGGAGGAGGTGGAGCGAGTCGAGCGTCGTGCGCATGGATTGATCGTGCGACGGCTGTCGTATCTCACTAGCATGCATACCATAGGCTCTTTAACTGAGCCCACCTCCCTACCATTATTATTACAACGGGAGAGCTGTGTACTTGTGTCATACATACGGGACTTGTGGGAAGGTATGTGTCTCTTTTTCGGAAAAATCCCGTTACATTATGAAGGTATTTCCGATTTTAAATCATGAGAAATGGTAGATAACAGCTCAGTCCTTTTTTGTAAAAATTAAAGAACGACACTTTTTTGTTAACTTTTTCAGCAACCTTTGCTATTTTTTTAATTGCTTCGAACGAATAGCGAGTCATGTTTGGAAACTAGGTCTCGCATCTCACCAAAAGAAAGCGACAGCCGTGGAACGCTCCGGAGTCTGCGATTTTTTTCAGACCGAAGTCTAGAGACGCGCATCATGTTTGATCGTTGGGGAGTCCCTCTTGTCCTTCTCGACGTAACCTGTCTTGTACTTGGTATGTTCCTATTTTTGGGATGGGGGTTTCTTTACCAGGTGTGCTAATTAAAAAGAAATGACACTGCATTATTCAAGGCTAAAACCAGTCTTACAACTGTATGCGGCATTCGTTCAATTTGATTGTATGATTGTTACATTAGGGTTAGATGCAGTATACCTAAAAGTCTGAATTTTAAACTCTGTATTCCACGGTTAACCGCTTTCACTGCCAACCTAGATATACACTGTTACAGTATGTGTTCAGTTAAACTTTTTACACAATTTACTTAGTCTTTTAATAGGGTGAGTATATTCATGATCATGCTCAAGTTTGAGCTATTATAAAGTATGTCTTGTATGAAATTAAGGACCACAATGTTAGTATTTAATCTGAATTGCCATCTGGTTGCCTAATAAACTCATCATGAGTCAGAGGGGGGCCGTTTTATACTTCCTAATTTGCTTAATTCAAGTGGTGTAAGAGTGGAGGCTCTGCAATTGTTCATCGACATTTCCTGTTTTCTCTATACCTGTGGTCTCACACTGATGGTTGTGTTCGAGGTACTATTTCCATATCCGCCACCGTTTCCATCTCTGAGCATAATGCAGATGGCCTCCTGCTACATTTTCTTCCAAAAGCCGTTGTTAGACCTCATTTATTTCATATGTTGTGGCAGGGTTGTGTTTGTGATTTTAGATTTATCACAGCTGTAGTAAGGTCGAGATGTCATATTTGCATTGAATATGTGGACCAGGATGTTTCTGAATAGCTGTAATGAGAGGCACATGAGGTGGAGTGTCCTGACGGCATGTCCAGATTTGTCTATTTGGTATTCTACACCCCTGTAGCTCCCAATTACAGAGTTGTTGCTTTCAAGACAGATGAATCCAGGTATGCTTTAAACAGTTTCCACATCTATACTGAGTCCTTTTGTTTAGTGTCAATATTTTAATTTTAACTTTGCCCCATTTTTTTTAGGCCAGGTGGTTTGCCGTTTTTTAAACTCATTTTATTTTGTAGAATTTATCAGGGATTTTAACGGACTGTAACTAGAATTTGTTCTCTTGGTCCTCCAGTTGGGGAATGAACTCCATTGGCTCTCAGGGAATAATTAGCAGTGCTGGCGTACTGCAGTTTAGGGTAACGCTTTAGATTACAGCCCGGAAAGTACTGCGTAAATACACCGAATTTACAGCGTAACTTTCGGTAATTATAGTGTAATTATAAAGTATGTACGTGTATTTATAAGGGAACAATTTATAATATCTGGGGAATAAACGGGTAACAACAAAGAGAAATACAAATAATATATCCAGTAAGTATTTTATAACTAAGG
>JACXGM010034892.1:0-11819 GCA_016801145.1 Umbra pygmaea | reverse complement strand
CCAGAGTTTTTATGCTACACACAAAAGCTAGTGCCAAAACGTGCGGCTCGTTCCCGTTAACATTCGTACCGATTTGTGGAAGGTTTCATAAAACGGTTGTTCGGATATTACCGATTTTGTAGCGAAAAAATCGTCCCATAGGAATGAATGGACTAGCTAGAGTGGAGCTAGAGTGGAGGCAGCTCTTCCCTGCCTAATCCTCAAACAATTTCTAAACTGCCGCCACTCCTACATCTTTCACTCCACATACACAAATGTTATATCAAAACGTTCATATATTCCTGCTGTCACTAACAATGTCAAAATCTAAGCCATAAACGTAATAGTTTTTATACTATGATCATTTGTTTGGAACTCACATTCTCCATAGACATTTTTGTCAAAACCATTTGCCTAGTACAGCCAATCATAATCTATAGCAACGCCACCAAACAGGAAGTTGGGTCATATCTCTATATATCTTTCAGACGTCAACACAAAAATTGGTATGTCTTGAGGAAGACACTACAACTACTACCACACCAAACATGGGCCACTTTAGACCATATGTGGCGCTATAGGACACACCATAATTTTTAAATTTTCTAAGTAATGCCCTTTGCATCCCATTTGTCCAAAAATTCTGAAATTCATTCCATATGCCTTAATTGTCATGAAGATCAAAAAAGCCTCAAGAACCTATAACGGCCGCCTATTGGATTTCTCTGTATAATAAAGATTTAGGAAACATGTTTTTTCGCTACTCCTCCTACAAACTTTGTCCAATCTTCAGAATGGGTACGCATCATCATTAGACCAAGCTTCACAAAGGTTATCTATTGTTTTTTTAAAAACCTTTGCCCAGTACAGCCAATCATAATCTGCAGCAACGCCACCAAACAGGAAGTTGCGTCATATCTCTACAAATCTTTAAGATATCAACACCAAACTTGGTATGTCATGAGGAAGACACTTGTACATTTAAAAAGTCATGGCATTTCTACCCCATAGGTCCAAAATGGGGGCATATTGTGGTTCATTAGGCCCCATAATGTCTATAGCATAAATTTTTCTTTTCAATGACAATTTAGGAAAGTTTTTCCATTTTTACATGGTTCGCCATGTTATGAAGGAATCCCCCATTGCTGCTTGCAGCTATATTTATTAGGGGTCCAAGCCCGAAGGGGCTGGGAACCGTCGTTGCAAAGCAACGCGGTTCACAGCTCCAGCAGGGCTGTAGAACCCTATTGTTTTTCAAAGGTTTCTTCTTATTCTTATTCTTTTTATTCTTCCGGTAAAACCGATACTACAGCCTAAACCGTACATGATCATGGGGTGCCATTTTCAGGACTGGTCCAGATCACCGCTGGGACCTCAGACAGAAAAATTCAGCCACTTCTACCACTAGGTGGCGCTATAGCAGAAAAAAACGTGTTTGCCCTTATAACTCCCAAACCGTACATCGCACATAGAAGCTACACATATCCACGCGTTTCCTGAGTTCAGCTGAATCTTGTGACATAGGCCACGCCCATTTCCGCCAGTACTTTCATGCGTGAAAAATTGTAATTGATCATAAACCTACTTTTTCTAACTCCTCCTAGACCGTGTGTCCAATCTGCACGAAATTTGGTATGTATGATCACCAGACTGACGTGACAAAGAGTTATCAAAATAATTTTTATCGGATGAAAATTGCGTAAATTGCGCAAAAATACATTTGTGTAGCTAGCTACTTAAGTATAAACTTTGCCATATCTTGGCCAAAAAAAAGCTGTCATCGTAAATCTTTACATTCTTGTTTGACATGACCATCTGAGGCTCCCACACAAATTTTATGAAAATTGGCGGTTACACTTTATTTGGAGAGACTGACATTCCATCTGTATGTGCTCTACAGATAGTTTGTTGATAGTCATATCATCAACAAACTATCAACAAACCATCTGTTGATAAGCAACTAATTGTGTATTTTAAGAGTAGGGGTAAGTTTAGAATATGTTTTAGGGTAATGGTTAAGGTTAGGTTTAACATAATGGGAATGGTTAGGGTTAGTAGATAGTTTGTTAAAATGTTGTTGACAGTATGTAGATAATATGTAGAGCATCTAGAGATGGACTCTCAAAATAAAGTGTTTCCAAATTGGCTACTAGGGGGCGCTATAACTACAAAAAGTTTATATCTCATCAACGGCTCATCCGATGTTTACCAAATTTTGAGGCTACCATCTGGGGCCACTCTTGAGGCCACCCCTACAGTAAGGTACTGATTTGTCAAACGGGGTGTGGCCTATGGGACCCAGTTTTGGATCTACCCCTTGTACTAATGTGAGTAACTTCAAATTTACAGTGTACATGCGCAATAGTTACTTGACCTCACATAGCAAAAATTACACATGGACCACTAGGTGGCGCTATAATGGGGAGAAATGTTTTTTTGTGCCCATAATTCCCACATTACACATTGCACAATAGAAATCCTTATATCCAAGTGTACCTTGAACTGAGCTGAATCTGATGATATAGGACACGCCCATTTTTGATATTTCCTACATTTCTAAGCAGATGATCTATGCTATATTCTAATAAAATGCCACTCTTTGGGGTTACTACAGTACGCTGAGTCATGTGCCTGTGTATCTGGCAAACCTTATTTCCTGTTTGGGGTGTGCAGTGTTAGAATTGGTTTGTTGCTAATCTAGTACAAAATTATACTACAAAACAATACAAAATATTTTCAAGAACAACTATCTATAATGTATACTGTCAGTAGCAGCTTAAATTAGTGACCTGATTTTAACAGTAAAAGAGAAATGGGAAAAAGTTACAGAAAATATGTTGCTATATGTTTTATAAAATTGTTTCCTTTCGGACAAATATAGGTAACTCATTATTTGGTTCCATTTTGTTTTGTTTAATGTATAAGGCAAAGTGTACAGACAAGATGGGCAGCTATACACAAATTACTACAATAAATTGCTACAGAACCCATGAGTTTGCGGATCAATGTGATTTTTAAGCCCTTTCCCTGCACAATTATGACAAATTAAATCAAAGATTCAAATGTGCTACATGAACTGTTGGCCACAGGATAATGTAGTGAACTAATCTGAAAAGTGAAAGGGATGTGGGATAAAGTTACATAAACAATGTTGCTGAATGTTTAAAAAAAAAAAGTTTCCTTTGGACAAATGTAGGCAACTCATTATTTGGTTCTGTTTTGTTTTGTGTAATGTGTAAGATAAAGTGTACAGACAAGATGGGCAGAAATTCATTAATTACTATAGTAAATTGCTACAGAACCCATGATTTTGTGGATCAATGTTAACGTTAAGCCTTGTCCCTGCGCAAGTAGGACAAATTAAATCAAGGATCAGTTCATTCAAATGCACTACATTATGTGGTTCTGTTTTGTTTTGTTTAATGTGTAAGGCACAGTGTACAGACAAGACGGGCAGATATAAACAAATTACTAAAGTAAATTGCTACAGAACCCATGATTTTGTGAATCCATGTCAATTGTAAGCCTTGTCCCTGCGCAATTAGGACAAATTAAATCAAAGATCACTTCATTCAAAAGCGCTACATGAACTGTTTTCCACAGTATAAAATAGAGACCTAATCTAAACAGTGAAAGGGATATGGGATAAAGTTACAGAATTTTTTTTGCTAAATGTTCTGTTTTGTTTAGTGTGTAAGGCACAGTGTACAGACAAGACGGTTAGACATACATAAATTACTACATTAAATTACTAGAGGACCCATTATTTTGTGGATTGATGTTAAGTTAATCCCCTTCCCTGTACAATTAGGACAAATTAAACCCAAAAAAATGTTCATTCAAATGCGGTACATTAATACTCAGCCATGGCTTTATGTCACTCTGATTACCTCTGCTATCTGAAAACCTGTTTTCCGAACGACAGTTTACAGATCGACATACTATGTGATGGTATTTCATCATCTGCTTTCTTAGTTTATAAACCCCTATGTTTTGTTGCTAATGAGAACTTTTTCATTCTTCTCTGACATTTTTGACCATTATCAAAGCACTTCTTTCAACATTTTAAGATGTCTTTAAAATATCAGAGCACGTGCAAATTACTAAAGACGTTGTATCTTGCGTGTTATGATATTTTCCAGCTTTTGCGTCACAGCCATCGCGCCTTTGGTTCCGATTTCATAGGTTCTGCTTTTGTGGGCTACGTGGGTCATCGGGGCAACCTTCACCAGGGGAGACTCGCCAGGGACGCCAGGGACTGCAAAGCAACGCGGTTCACAGCACCAGCAGGGCTGTGGAACCCTATTGTTTTCCTAAGGTTTTTTCTTCCTTATTATTCTTCCAGTAAAACCGTTACTACAGCTTAAACCGTACATGACCGTGGGCGTGCCATTTTCAGGACTGGTTCAGATCACAGCTGGGACCTCAGACAGAAAAATTCTGCCACTTCCACCACTAGGTGGCGCTATATCAGAAAAAACGTTTTTGCCCTTATAACTCCCAAACCGTACATCGCACATAGAAGATACACATATCCACGCATTCCCTGAGTTCAGCTGAATCTTCTGACATAGGCCACGCCCATTTCCGACGGTACTTTTATGCGTGAAAAATTGTAATTTATCGTAAACCTACTTTTTCTAACTCCTCCTAGACCGTGTGTCTGATCTGCACGAAACGTGTTTTGTGCCCATAACTTCAACATTACACATTGCACAATAGAAATCCTTATATCCAAGTGTACCTTTAACTGAGCTTAATCTGATGATATAGGACACAGCCATTTTTGATAACAAGATTTTTCTCAATTTTGCACAATGCGCAAACCAACATTTTTTAACTTGTCCTAGACCGTGCAACCGATCTGCACGAAACTTGGGGTGAATCCCATTTCTCTGTCTTAGCCCTTCCCCTTACCCCTTCCCCTTAGTTTTGCGCGTTCATGTGAGAGTAAGGGCTATCCCAATTCTCATTTTGATCTAGGGGTAGGGCTAAGGGGAAGGGTTGTGGTATGTTTCGCTCCTCTCAATGACACACAAATAATGTTAATAAATCAAAATCATATGAAACATGAATGCAATAATATACTTGTAGACTTCATTGGTTAACCAAGTACAACTTAAATAATTTCATATAGGCTATCATAATTTAATGATTTTGTAGGTCAACTTAATAATCAAAATAATAACAATTCTCAAATAGTCTGTGTCATGGTTGCAATTTGTTTTATTTGTCTTTGGGTGCCTTTGGGTTACTTTTGATAAGTTTGAGTACATTTTAACACCAGATAAATACTTTTGATACTTAAGTACATTTAAGATGAGCTACTTTTAGACTTTTACTTAAGTAGTTATCTTATGGGTGACTTACTTTTACTAAAGTCACTTTTAAGATCGATATCTGTACTTTTACTTAAGAATGGACATCAAGTTCTTTTTACACCACTGCATTTTTTATATTTTACAAAGAAATATGCTCAAATGGATGTAACAGGTTTTTCTAGTGAACATGTTTTGAGACAATGCATTGCATTAGGTTAACAGCAATTTAGTTTACAAAGTTAATTGTAGTTTACAAAATTGAGCTGTACAGCCATCTAATTAGGTGATGTTTTCTCAGATTACTTACAAAATCATTGATGTATAGAAACTTTTCAACCAGAGCTATGTAACATGTTGATTGCAGTTGCTGTACTCTCCTTGCTAAGACAGCTAAGTTTGAGGCTCAGTTTCAAACCAGAGTGGTGAAGTTGGCTGTATATTTGATATTGAATTGATATTAGATTTGAATTTCCTCTTCTTTAAAGAAGCAATTCAGATCAATGACATGATCAGGGTCAAAGAAAGTTGACATTATTATAGAGTATCAAGAAAAAAAATAACTACAATTGTTAATCGTATCCGAAAGGACGAGTTGAAGCAATGGGTGAGTGGCTAACTGGTTACAACTTGAAGTTCTCTCTTTCTGCGGCCAGCGTTTCTGGAAATGAACAAGGGTAAAACCATTATTAAGACCTGACTAAATGAAATTGAAGATCTCGAATGAAAATCTGGCCATTTTTATTAAACGTTCAGAATTTCAGACTTTTTAAGACTTTTTAAGACCCCGCAGGAACCCTGTATAGATAAGTTATTCTCCCAACTACGAACATTTTTGAAATTTGACATTTTTGCAATTCCTTCCTCCTTACTGGTTATCTGTATATACTAAAGGAATATAAAATTGTCTAATTATCTATTTCAGATGTCTATTATGAAGGAGCAGCGTCTATTGTGAAGGAATGGCCATCTAATAGGAATGTGAGTCAAGTTATAGTATGATGTAAAAGCTGGCATGTAAATAGTTAGCCTTTGGGCAGAGCGGTATTTTTTTATGAAGGAGCAGCTTTTATTTTGAAGGAATGGCCATCCAATGGGAATGTGAATCAAGTTACAGTATGACACAAAAGCTAGCATGTAAATAGTTAGCCTACGGGCAGAACGGTATGGAGTTAGATTAGTGACAAATATATATTATATGATATGTAAATACACGTATATTGTGATCTGTTAACAAAGCAACAAATTAACACAGTCAGTATTCGGCTGAAACTAGAGCCAGACTCAACAGGCGTCATGTGTCCCGTGTCCTTCGAGTCTGCTTCATCCCCACAGATGCGGCTGGGTAGGGCTCGGGCAGTTGGTTAAATTTCATACTTTCCATTTTCACTAACAACCAAGCTAGGTATATAACCAGCTACACTCCTGCCAGGCAGGGTCTGCCTTCCAGCAATGTAAAGTTGGGTTAACTATGTTTACCGGAGCGTATGGTAGCCACCCACCACATTTATACGCATGTTTTCGAATTTAGGGTGATTATTCTTTAAATAAATGGTTCTGGATGAAGTTTAAATATTTCGTTAGAGCCGTTCACATGCTGCACAGGGCTGCCAGCGTTGAAAACAGATATTTGGGCTCTATAGGGCAAGTTTTCTCAGACTCTCCAGCTCAGTAGCATAGCTTCAACCCTGCAGATGCAAATACATATCAGGACATGCCAATTTCTGTGAATGCAGCAGGTCAGTGAAATAAAATGAAGGCTCCATTTCAATAACTAAAACATTTATCCTAGAATGCAGCCGGTCAGTGAAATAAAATGGAATGTAAATGATATTCTTGGGTTTTGCTTGGGAAATCATATGCAAAGTGTAGCATTCCCAGCCTTGAGAACTGTTGTTGAAACATTTTCAGATTGCTTATGTACAGGGTGGCATGTCTTGTCAGATTTTATTCATTGTACAAAAAATTGTGATTTTGTTTGGCAAGAGATTGCTTGACAGTGGCAACGAGGTGAATAAATTGTCCGTGGTTACATTTCTTCCTTTTTTCGATCAGACTCAAAACGACATTGTCGAATAAAAACAAGAATAATGGTAACATTTTCGAAGTTTGTACTTATGTACACAAACACAACATGATAAAAATGACAACCAAATTTCTATAAACCACACGGAGGCACTATTGAGCTTTCCACTTATTCTCCCCACAAAGAACATATTTACAATTGTGACTCATTAAATCCGCTTCATTTGTTTTTTGTCAATTGTGTATTTATGAAAAATATTTCAAATGCTACACTTATGGAAGCAGATAACCAATCTTCATGTTGTTTGACATTTGTCATCTATGGACCAAGTTATTCAAATGTTGTAAACCACACGGGGGCGCTATTGAAAGTTGCTATTTGGACTCATTAACCTCTTCAGGATCAGTGTTGCTCCCCCCAAAAAAAGAAACTGGACTAGAATCACAGTTTACAAGTCTAATATTTAAGTTTATATGCATGTCATATATCTACAGAAAGCTTAGACACTCAGACATGTAGTAAATGTCTCCATTTTACAGTAGTTATAATAAAATAATAATTTCACTTCATAATGTGAGCTACGTGCCTTCTACACATGTGTCTCAAATAAAATGGAATGTCGACTAAAAACACTGCTAAGAACCTCATATATATATATATATATATATATATATATATATATATATATATATACAAATATATATATAAATATATATAAATATGTGTGTTATATCTTTACAAAGCTTAAAAAGTCAGAGATCTAGCGGATGTCTCTGTTTTACAAACATTATGATCATAATATAACACGGCATAATATGAGCTATGTGCCTAGTAAACAACGACATTCTTTTTTTGCCTCATAGAAAATACAATGTGGATTAAAATCAAAGCTCACAAATGCAATTGTTATATATACACAAGTCCCATATCTTTTTAAAGCTTGGGAATTTAGTAAATGTCTCGGTTTTACAATAGCTATAACATTCAAAACGTTATGAATGAAAATGTTAAGGGTGTGCCATTAAACAAAGCAGCCTACTACTAGTTACTTAGCAATATATAGCAAACCACATTGAGAATATAATATGATTTACAAAAATAAATAATACTTACACTTGGACATCTTTCTTTTTGGTCATCACAGATTCCTAGTAATGACATAGAGCAAAGTATTCCCAAGTATAATGTATCTTGTTATGTAAAAAAAAACAATTTCAGAATGTTATCAAATGTATCTGGAAAAAAACGAAGCCTTTTGTGTGTTTCGGACTTCTGAATAACCGTTGCATGGGATCTGTGTCTAATCAAATTCCTAACATCAAAAATTGTCTTTGTTTTGAAACAGAGATGTTTTAAATGACCAAGTTTGTCCATATAATCCTTTGTATGCCAGAGATATTTAAATTCTGAGATAGCCAGTCTGTCTCATGACCCGGATTAAAACATCCTCACGTTGTGTTTCTTGTGGAAATATATTTTTACACATAACACAATAGGTAATTGGCTGTTCACCCCATCATTCCAAATTTGTAGACATATGTTGCCATTCCCTGTGGAACCTGATTTGAAGTGTTTCCAGGACCCTTTCTCAATATATGGCATTGTACAAAAATTAAAATAGAAAATAATTATGCATTTTCTTTATTTCTTTCCTTTTAGTCTTACCTTTTAAAAACATCAACCATATGTATGTAATTGCTTCAGGTCCAGTGCAACAACAGGTTAACTTTGGATATGTTTTTTAAGCAGAATTTGACAAATGGGGGTGTTCCTCAAGAGGTTAACTCTGTTTTAAATGTTTTTGTAATTTGTAAGTCTACTAACTTGTAATTATGCAACCACTGAAACCCGCTAGACACTGCTTGCAGTTTTAAATATTATTGAATTTGTGTTCTAAAAGCTGATAGGAATCTACAATAATTATATGATTTTATAATTTAAAAAATTCTGTAAACATTCTGAAAATCATTGTGTAAAACTGTGATTTTGCTTTCATTAACAAAAGTTTCTTTCTTTTTTTAGGACAGCAAAATGCTAGCAACAGCTTCAAACAGAAACTTTTATCCAGCCGTGAAAGTGATTTTCTTGGTTTTATGTATAATAATACCACTTGTTATTTACTTTCAACCATCCTCTACTGAATGCCCAGCAACATTGGAGGATTTGCTGGTAAAAACAATACCAAAGCCTGTGGAAAAGCCTATTCTTTTGCTGTGGTTCTGGCCACTGGGTGTGTCTTGGGAATTTGAAAGCTGCAAAACCATGTACAACATTGATAACTGTATTCTAACCGTTAATAGATCCCTTTACGACAAAGCAGATGGGGTGCTCATTTTTCACCAGGACATCAGTACTGACTTGAGTAATCTTCCTCAATCTCCTCGCCCACCTTTTCAGAAATGGATCTGGTTTCAACTGGAATCCCCAACAAATACACACAAAAAAATTGCAGGCGTGGAAAAACTCTGGAACCTCACTTTGAGCTATAGACGTGATGCTGACATCACATCGCGATATGAATTGACAGTTGTGAAGAATGAAGAGGAAAGCAAATTTGTGCTACCTAAAAAAGACAAACTGGTGTGTTGGATTGTGAGCAACAATAATCCTTACACGGGAACATCAACCAGGGAAAGGTATTATCAAGAGCTTGTCAAACACATAAAGATATATGTTTATGGAAGAGCTTTTACAGGGAGTCGAATGAGGGAGGAGGACTATTACCCAACTCTTGCCAGCTGTAAGTTCTACCTTGCATTTGAGAATTCAATCCACAGAGACTACATTACAGAAAAAGTTAATGGACCCCTTGCAGCAGGAACTGTACCAGTAGTTCTGGGCCCCCCCCGTGAGAACTATGAACAGTTCATCCCAGCCGGATCTTTCATTCATATAAATGACTTCTCTGATGCAAAGGCACTGGCTGACTTCCTCCTCCAATTGGACAAGAATGATGAAATGTATCTGAGTTACTTTACATGGAGGCGGTACCTCAAGGCAAAGCCCCACCCCCTAACAGTAAAGTTAGAATTCATTCTGCCAATCTGTAAAGCCTGTGAATATATGGGAAGGGACAAGAAATATTACAGCGTTATCCCCGATGTTTACAAATGGTACTTTGAGGGTTGAGACATTATTTTGTAATTATGTATTTGTCTTGATTAGGGCTAAGCCCATTTTGTAAAATGTTTGATCCTTGACAAAATGATAACATTGTTTTTCATGGAATGTAAATACTTTGATATAAAAAAAATAATTGTGTGCACATCCCACCTTCTGACAGGTGCAGGACAAATTAGAAATAAAGAGATAAAAAAATCAGGGTAACACTTTACAATAACATTACATGAATAATCATGTATTAATACCTGAACTAATAATTACTTTACAATGAACTAATGATGAGTTAAGACATGTACTAATGAAGAACTAACCTTAACTACGACATGAGTCATATGAATTCCTGCATGAATAACACCATCTAAACTACACGTTAGTACATGCTTGTTAATTAATGTATTAATCAACACTCTGGGGTAAACTATATCAGAAGATGTATTGAAAGGGCACATTGTAAAATTGTTCATAGATTTGCCACCAGCAACTGTCTGTCACACATGGGTTGGGTTTGTTATGTGTTGTCTCTGTGATCCCTCTGTTTGTATGAGTTTGCTGCCCTCTTGTGTCTAGTTTTGTCATAGGTTGATTTTGATTATTAGTTGGGTCATTGGTAGTCACGGGTGGTTTGAATTAGTAATTAGTTGTCTTTGTATATAGCCATGTGTTCTCCCCTTGTCTCTTGTCGATCAATGCTTACTGTTACGTGTCTGCAGTGTTACAAGTGTCTTCTGTATCTCCGGTTTCGCCCCACGTGGCAGTGTTTGCTTTATATAATTAAAGTTCTATTTGGATTATTGTACCTTCGCTCCTGTCTCTATTTTATCCGACGGACACCGTAACAGATTGATCGACCTAGCAACGAGGCAGCGAAGGATCAGCCACAGACGAGGAGTCTGCTCTCTCTCTCGGGGGAATGTTTTTCGGTGGGGCGCAGACTACGTGCTCTCTCTCTCCCCATGATAGGAAGAGAGGGCAGCCAACCAAGCAGATCCGACTCGCCTCCATGTGGAATATTGACAGCTCGGATGAAGAGTATTTCCACATGGAGGTGAGTGAGGAGGACGGGTTCTCAGAGGAAGAGGAGGAGGAAGCGACGACGGCGTTAACCCTTGGCGGGGTGTTGAGGATCGCCGAGTGGGAGGATGTCCAACACCTCTACAGGGGCGAGGACGACTCAGAGGAGTGGACGGACTGTGAATCCTGGGACGTTGAGGAAGAGGAGTGGGAAATACCCCCCGAGTGGAGAGGAAGAGCCATTCGGCGGGCACCACCCCAACTGACTCCACCACAGCCCCGGATGGCCTCTACTTCCTCCGGTAGGGTTTCCCACTTCCCCGTTGGCTTCCCTAGCAGTCAGGTTAGCAAGCCCACAGTTA
>JACXGM010034891.1:0-11838 GCA_016801145.1 Umbra pygmaea | reverse complement strand
ATGCAGAGAAATTCTTTTTGACATGGCTCGGCGATTCTATGCAGTGGGCTTAAAAACAAGAATTACAACAATATAAGAATTTTAAAATAGTAATGACAATAGTAATAATAATAATAGTAATAATAATAATAATAATAAAACGCTATGTACTGAGCAGTGGTCTGGAAAATGTACAACAGTAGAAGTAGTAAATATTATACGGAAAACTACATTATATTTTATGTAATCGCAAAAAGAAAAACACACACATACAGCGCGGAATGCTAAAGGCTCATTGGATGATTCAGCTGTCACTCAAATCACTCGTTTAGTCTGTGATAATGATTGGATTTTGATAAACGCCGCTCTCGTTTTACCAGAGACAATTACATGCGCAATGTCCAACTTCTCAAGTGTAACTATTACGTAACAATGAATTCTACTTCAGGTATCTAACTATATAAACTATTAACAATGGATTCTAATTGAGGTATCTTACATTTCCATAATATGGTTTCTTATTATATTTAATGTTGTATTATGTTTCGTTTCATTATTGAAGAACTACTTGCAGCTTTGATGGGAGATAATTGGATGTCAGATGGCTAAGTGGTTAGGGAGTCGGACTAGAGTCAGAAGGTTGCTGGTTAGATTCCCTGCTGTGCCAAATGTTGTTGTCTTTGGGCTAGGCACTTCACCCTAAATTGCTCCAAGAACAATGCCCCTGTACTTACTGTAAGTCACTCTGGATGAGACTGTCTGATAAATGACTTAAATGTAAATGTAAATCTTTTAACCAATGCTTCAATATTTTTATTAGTAATCCCAGATGTTTTACCAACAGATTATTAGGAAATAAATTTACAAATGTGTAAATATTTTGGCATAAAGTCAAGAGTTACAACAGCGAAGTTTTACACCTCTCAAAGATAAAACTGCCTACAGTTAAATCACAGCATGAGTGATTTAAAATTAGCTGACTAAAATACGGTAGTAGGTCATACAATTAGCTAACAGATTAGCACAATTCGTCAATCATCTGAAAATTATTTATCTCAGACTTGTCTTCACTAAATGTCCCTTTTGTAATTGACCTATATTAATAACACATGGATTCATAGTGAATTTATTGTACTGAAGCAATATAGAATATGCTAGTGCATTTTCTTTTATGTATTTGAATTTGGGAAAAAGTGGCTGGTAAAAAATCAAAGTGGCTGGTAAAATTTAGACAAAAAAGTTAATTTCCCAACCTGGTGACAAAATACCTATTTTACCGAAGACTTTACCAATAAATTCATTAAAATTCCTACAGTGTTATATTCTGGATTTTGTTTTCTCATTTAGTCTCTCATAGTTTAAGTGCACCTATGTTGTAAATTACAGGCCTCTCTCATCTTTTTAAGTGGGAGAACTTGCACAATAAGTGGCTGACTAAATACTTTTTTGCCCCACAGTAGATACAATATTAAATACATTTCCAGTACTTACGTCCAAGATATTTCCCTCCATGGTGTGTCAAATTCTGTGGGAAAGATGAGAATTCATTTTTTCATTAAAATACATTTCCAATTTTCAAATTCCTTTCATGATTTTTCATGAAACAAAATGTTTACTTTTAATTTGCTACCAGTCTCTAGGTGCCCTGTTTTATCAAAATAACTCACTGTAATTTAATGTCTATAAGGAATAACATTAATTCTACTAATAGACACTCTACAGTATATAGATGCAGCACCTTTTGTATTACAAGACTGCACTTTGTTTATCATGCTTCATTACCTTTTATCACAAATGCCAAGTGACTCACCCATCAACTGGGTCTTATTTTAAATGGTGGGTTAGATGTCACTCGATAAACACAGAAATGCTAAACGATATTGGCAAAAGAATGTGGACAACTCACATCACAACCATATGAGCTTGTTGGGCATCCCTTTCTAAAAACCATGGTCATTAATTTGAAGTTTCCTCCCATTCAAACCCCTTTCTGGCCATCAGCCACCAATGTCCTGGGAAGTTTTTCTACAAGATTTTGGTTTGTACTGTGGGAATGTTTGCCCATTCAGCAAAAAGAGAATTTGTGAGGTCAGGCACTGATGTTGGATGAGAAGGCCTAGCTTGCAATGGCCTTTCAATTCAACCCAAAGGTCTGGGGTCTGTGGAGGTCATTTGAGTTCCTCCACACCAAATTCATCAAACCATGTGTTTTTGGACCATGCTTTGTGCACAGGGGTACTAAGAGGAGATACAGCCCACTCCAGAACTGACTGCCCTCAGCCAGCACAAAAACATTCTGTGTGGCATAGTGATTTAGCATCAAACAATCACCGCAACCTGCAAATCTTCAAGGAAATTATTTTTCCTTTTCCTTTTTTTAATTCCTGTGTTTTTGTCCTAGTCTGGTTGTTTTTTATTTTTCTTTAATTTAATTTATGCGTCTACTGTGGGATGTGTAGGACATTGGGGATTCTTTGGGGGTATGGGGCAGGTTGGGTTTTGGTGGGGGAGATGGGGGTGTTTGGTGGGAGGGCTTTTCTGTTAGGTAGAGGGGGATGTATGGGGCAGAGGGCTGCTTGTTGGCAGGGATGTTCTGTTCAGAGTTAGTAGGAAATAGATGAATATCATCCATTATGTGCACATTATTTTGGAACATGTTTCTACATTGTGGACATTATTAATAAAAAAATACTAAGGCTAGCTGTTTCAAACAGAAATGTTCTTCCTGTTGTACTAAAAGTTCTGTGATAAAGTAAAGTCTATTGAAAACAAGAACCCCTCCGCCCTGCTGCCCACGTCTCTAAGGCTAGAAAACACTGTCACCATTGATAAGCCCATTATAGATGAGAAATTCCATTAGCATTTTGCTATGGCAGGCCTTTCCATCTGGCAATCACACCCTGACCAACAGCCCTGCACCCACATCAGCATTTTGCCCCAGCCCTCCACATTTCTCCTTCGCCCAAATCCAGACAGCTAATATTCTAAGGGAGCTGCAAAATCTTGACCCTACAAATCAACTGGTCTACAATATGTGCACCCTTTCTAAAACTGTCTGCAGTAATTATTGCTACCCATTACTAGCCTTTTCAACCTCTCATTTGCTTCATCTGAGATCCCTAAAGACAGGAAGGCTGCTGCAGTAACCCCCAATTCAAATGGGGGGGGACATTATAGACCCAAACTGCTCTAGACCTGTCTCCATTCTGCCCTGACTCTTAAAGATCTTTGAAAGCCTGGTCAATAAAAAGATTATCAACCATTTCAAATCCGATCACAGCCTCTCACTGAAAGGAGGCAAAATATAGTGTTGCAGGTGAACTGTGTTAGCCCCCGGCGAGAACCAGTCCTGATCTCAGATATGCAATACAGTTTCCAAGCTGGTCAAGGGTGCACCTCAGCCACACTCAAGGTCCTAAACAACATAATTGCCATTGACCAAAGACACTAATGTACAACCATCTTCATCAACCTGGCCAAGGCTTTCGACTCTGTCAATCCCAACATCCTCCTTGGCAGACTAAAGAGCTTGGGTTTCTCAAACTACTGCCTCGCCTGCTTCACAAATTATGTCTCAGATTTAAGTCAGAGGGCTTGCTGTCCAGAAGTCTGACTGTCTCTATGGTGGTGCCTCAGGTTTCGATTCTTGGGTGACTATTTTCTGTGTATATCAATGATGTCGCTCTTGCTGCAGGTGACTTTGATCCACCTCTATGCAGAAAAAAACATTCTTTACATATGGCTGGACGTTGGATACTTTGTTAAAAAACTACAAAAGAACTTTGATGCCATACAACACTTTTTCCGTGGCCTTCAATTTCTTTTAAAAACAAAATGCATGCTCTTCAACCGATCACACTCTGCACCTGCTTGCCCAACAAGCATCCCCACTCTGGTCGGGTCTGTATTAGAATATGTAGACAACTACAAATACCTAGGGGTCTGGTTAGACTCCTCACTCTCCTTCCAGACTCACATTAACCAGCTCCACTCCAAAATATATTCTAGGATCGGCTTCCTTTTCCGTAACAAGGCCTCCTTCACTCTTCCTGCCAAACATGCCCATGTGAAAATGACCATCCTTTCAATACTAGACTTTGATGATATCATTTACAGATCCACCTCAAACTCTCTCCTTAGAAAATTAGATGTAGTATACCACAGCGCCATCCGTTTTGTCACCAATGCTCCATATAACACCGATAACTGCAACCTCTATGCAGTAGTCGGATGGCACTCACTACACACCCAAACTCACAGGTATCATCTTATTTACAAGTCCTTATTAGGCAAAACCCCACATTACCTAACATCATTCAGCTCGAGAGCATCACTCTCCCTAAATCTACAATCTAGCAGGTTTATCTCTATGGTTGCTACAAAGTCCCACACCTACTTCGGCTGCTTCTCCTTCCAGTTCTCCGCTGCTAATGATTGAAACGAACTGCAGAAATCCTTAATGCTTGAGTCCACTGTTCCCCTAACTGCCTTTAAAATATCAAATCTATTGTCAGACCACTGCACATGCTGACTGTGCCCGCTCTCTTTACCGATTTATGTGCTAATGACCTCACATAACCCTTAACGCATCTTGCATATCCTCGCCCACACAGTTGCCTTTGTATATTCCCATAGACATTCCCATAGCCATGTTCATTGTTACCTACTCTTCTGTTATTCTTGCACTGCCACTTTATATACCAATTTATCTACCTCTATAATTCAGACATTTGTTGCTCTACTTGTACCTATTCTTACATTGTGTATTCCTGTATTTCTTTTTTTCTTTATCATATTGTTGTGTACTGGTAATTCATGTGTAACTTTTGTCTTTTGACCTCAGTGCTTTGATCTTGGCCAGGTAGCCTTTTCAAATAAGAAACTGTTCTCAACGTGCCCACCTGGTTAAATAAAGGATAAAAAATAAACTAGGCAGAACCCATTCTACTGTGCACCAGAGGCTTGGAATAGCTAAAATTTATTGTATTATTATGTTTTAAAATCCTGAAATAAAGATAAAAACACAGTATAAACAGGATACACATAATTTATGTTTGGACAGATACAGCTTTCAAATATATCTCTTACCCTTCTTTGGCGGTGGGGGCGGTGGGGGGGGCCAGAAGAACTTAGTAATTCCTTTGAACATGAAGACTGTGAAGATAGTGAGTACCTATGAAAAATAATCCTTTGGATCTACTGAAAAAGAAGGAACAAAATTACATACAATATAATCGAGTACATTAGAAATAAACACAAAATGAATGATGTACACGATAAAACATCTATCTGTAAAATTTAGTTGACTTTCACACAAAATCTATACAAATTAATTTTCACATTCTTATTAACATTTACGTATATTAACATTATGGGGCGCAAATGGCTCAGTGGGTAGGGAGTCAGACTTGTAGTCAGAAGGTTGCCAGTTCGATTCCCGACTGAGCCAAATGTCGTTGTGTCCTTGGGCAAGACACTTTACCCTAATTGCTCCCAGGTCGTTGCTGTAAATAAGAAACTGTTCTTAGTCAACTTACCTGGTTAAATAAAGGTTAATAAAAAAAAATATATAAAAAAATAAATAAAATAAAATTCCAGCTGGCATGGATACATTTTGTGTGGTGTGCTTTTTGTGTGGTGTGCACAAAAAAAATATTTTGCCCAGCAAAAAAACACTGTGGCATACTGCTTCAGCCTAAAAGAATCCATACGACATGTAACCCTTCAGGGAAATAAGGAACCGGTACACACAATCACTCAGGAATGCCAAGACTAGCTTCTTTAAACAGAAAATCTCAGCCTGTAGCCCCAATTCTAAAACGTTCTGAGACACTGTGAAGACCATGTGTAATGAATAAGACTCCCGGACAGATTATCCACAATTATATGAATATTTATTACGCAGGGTTCTATCCTATCTTTAAAGTTGTAACGTTTAGCCTAGAGTGGGCTGCCGTTATTTGAAATGAGATATGGACTCCAGTAATGTGTGTAGTTGTTTATTGTTTTATTCAATGTAAGTGGATGATGTTTTGTGTTCTGTTGTTACTGTGTATGCCGCTTTAAGACTGACAGCTCCTCCAGTCAAGCAGTTCTTAGGTAGAGTGGTAGGGTAGGTTGAGTCAGTATTTGGTTGATCTGTTTAATTAGCAATTACGTTCAGCCGGTCACTATTAGGAGTTGGTACCATAGTATAAAGAGGACTGTTTGGCTGGAGAGAGCTGTGGGGTTATTATCCTGTTAAGAGTATGTACGTTTGGTAAGAAGATCCAGGAGCCACTCTTTAAGGTGCGTTGTGAAAAGTGAATCGCTTAGGAGAGTTTTATTCATAGCATTGTTTATATACCTGTTAGCCATCAGTGTCGTGCCGCTGCTAAGAGCACTTAGGCTAGTTCACATATATCCTTTGTATCCTCTTGCTCAGCCGTACCCTGAAATGTACTCCATGTATTGTATCCCGGATTGTCATTATTAAATATTTGAAGAACATCCACCACCTCTCTGCCTGTGAGCCTCACTCCTTCAACACCACCATTAAAAACGTGACAAAAATGATGGTTCGGCGTAATATAAACCTAGGGTCCTTTGCATCTTGACCTCGAGCCAAACAACCCCCCATAAGCTTTTTTCCGACATTGGTCGAGTTAGAGCTATCAGCCGAATGGCTTAGTGCAGGCGCTAATGGAACCAAGGGTGTCTCTCGTAAATAACCCCACTAATAATGCTTGGAATGTTACCAAACTTTTAAAGTAGTACAAATAGGTTCTGTACTTAAAACGAGGCATTGAAAAGTTTAAGTACACCAGAAGTATATTTAAATAACACTTGCCTGATGGCTGCTACTCTCGGCTGCTACCGCGATCCCGCGAGATCACGCACAGAGCACAACATGTCTTGCCTAGCAGCCGAGAGTAGCAGCCATCAGGCAAGTGTTATTTAAATATACTTCTATAACAGCGATCTTGCCAAGATGAAAGCATTGAGGTGTAGGAGATATAAAGTTACACATGAATTACACAACAATGAAGTAAAGAATAAAAATAATAAAAACAGGAATACAGTGTGCAGATCTACAGAATAAATAATGAAGAATTTGTACAGGTAGTGCAACAAATGTCAGCATGTAGAGGTAGATGTTTGGTAAGGCAGTACACTATTCAGTCAGTAGAAGAATAGGGTCTGAGATGAATCGAAATACAAATTGGCAGTGTAGTAATAACACTAGATTAGGTGGCATAATGACCAAGGCTGTGGGAAAGTGAGTGAGCAACACATACAAAGATCGCTGTGTGGGTGAGAGTGTGCAAAGTGGGTAACACTTTAGAATAAGGTACCATTTATAAAGGGTCTGTAAGGGGTTTAAAATAACACTATTAATGGTTAGTTAAGCATTTGTAAATGCATTATAAAGCCTCTGTAAGCACATTTGTCACAAAAGTCAAAAAGCGGTTCGGGTTGCCAGATATATATATTTTTCTAACTTTTCAGTTATTAATCATTTATAAATGTAGTTACAAATGCTTATAAGAATGACACCTATTTACTTAATTTTAATGGTTGCAGTTGAACAATACAGTCATTTGTGGGTATTTCTCCACTTACAATGGTAATGTTGTGATGCTTTAGTCTTTCCATTCAACACCGTATCTGATTATTCTCTACAGAGTATAAATACCCCTAGGTATTTATAGTTGTCTGCATATTCCAATACAGGGCGTCATGAGTGGTGAGGCAGGCTTGTTAGGCAGGCAGGTGTAGAGTGTGATTGGTTAAAGAGTAAACATTTAGTTTGTAAAAGTAATTGGAGGCCAAAGAAGGATTGTTATATGTCAAAGCTTTCTTGGAGGTGTCTAATGTTGGGCCGGACGTATAGAAAATGGTGTCGTATAGAAAAATATATCTGCATAGAGGCGGATCATAGAGACACGTGCTGTAAGAGTGACATCATTGATATATACAGAAAATAGAGATAAAAATAGAGAAAATAAAGCACCCCCATAGAGACAGCCAGAGGTCAGGACAGCAGGCCATCCAACTTAACACACTAAAATCTATCTGATAAATGATTAGTGAACCAGGCAAGGCAGTCTCTTTTATCTGCCAATGAGGATGTTGTGACTAACAGAGTTGAAGGCCTTGGACAGGTCAATGAAGATTGCTGCACAGTAGTGTTTTTGGTCAAAAGCAATTATGATGTTGTTTAGGACTTTGAGTGTGGCTGAGGTGCACCCACGACTGGCATGGAAACCGGAGAGAGGCTGCGGTGGGATTTGAAATGGTTGATAATTTGTTTATTAATAAGGCTTTCGAACACCTTTGAGAGGCAGGGCAGGATGGAGATTGGTCTATAGCAGTTTGGGTCTAAACTGTCCCCCCCTTTGAATAGGGGGGATTAGTGCAGCAGCTTTCCAATCTCTAGGGATCTCTGATGAATCAAAGGAGAGGTTGAAAAGGCAGGAGATGGGAGTAGCAATATTTACCAAAGAAAGTTTTAGTAGTTCTCTCTTGATGGTAAATATTGTAGTTAGGGATTGATACTTCTGAATTGTTGGTGCATTTCCTGAGCCTGGATTAAGAAACAGCTAGGATATCAGGGTTGGCTGAATGTGCAAGGGCATTTTAGAAAGAATGCTTCAGATGTTAATATGCATGAACCCAAGATTTTTACTATTACAGAAGTCTGCATAAGAGAGCCTTGGGGGGTGGGGATGGTATTATTGGCTACCGAGCCATGGTTTGGCTCAACATCTTCTGAGCAAAGTAAGAGCAGTATAAGGGTGCGGCAAAATGCGTTAAGAATTGGATGCTTAGAGTATTGGGCAGAATGAATAAGTGGAGTGGATTTTTGAGCACAGTGAAATACATGCAGGACCCTATGGGCAGATAAAGTTATAGTAATGTGAATGTGCAGGGGAGGTAAACCTAGACATTGAGTAATAAAGAAAGAGGTAACATCTCTAGAGGAACTGGTTAAACCAGTTAGACCAGTAAGGGTCTCTGAAAAATTGGTGGGGACAAAGACGATATCTGAGGTATACTGAGTGGGACTGGATGACCTACAGTAAAATAAAACAATAAAAGCTAACTCAAATAACAATAAATGACACATATTGACATGAAATGCACAGATGTTGAATAACTGAGAAAAAACATACATACGAAAACTGGTCAGAATTTAATTCTAGAGAGGGCTTCCATTGAACTGTGCTTGCACTGAATGCTAGTGGATAGTCAAACAGAGATACCATATAGTAGATTTATTAAAGATGCAGTCTGTCTTTGCAATTAAGTCAGTAATAAGTTTAAGTGGAGAGAGTGAATACCTGGAATTAACATATTCCATGTTATTAATTGGCTCTTCTGATTTTAAGTAGTCATGAAACATCATCCAATTTAGAGAAGCTAATGTATAAGATATAACACTAGTAGTAGTAGTAGTTTATTTTGAACAAAAAAAAACATATATATATATATATACATACATATATATATACATACATATATATACACATACATATATATATACCCATACATATATACACACATACATATACATACACATACACATACATATATATATATATACAGTACATAAACATACTGTATATATGTATATATATATATACAAAAAACGTAAAACAACAGATAAGCAGGAACATGTACATCTCAACACAATCTTCCAAAATATCAGGATATACTACATATAACACTAGCATTTGCTGATTGAGAATACAAAACTTTTAGCTAGAGTACCTGGCCATTTTCTAGCATATATGAATGACACAATCTACCTGTTTGGTTCTGAAACTTATACTTCTCATGTAACAGATAGCTCTGTCATATTTCATTCCATCCCTTGGTAAATTATTTGACACAATGAAGTTATTTGACACTCAGTTGAAAATGCAAAATGCAGGAACTGTGTTCTAGTAAATCAAATGTCTTAGGGTAGAATGTCCAGAACCGCTCCAGAATCCCCCAATGTTCAAAACCCAACTATTTCCTTTCGTTTCTAAATAGTATTACATCACAAATACTATTTTCAAATTTCATCATGTAACCCAACATTGTGTCTATCAAATGCTGCTATAACCGCTGTGAAATTGATAAAAACTAGCAAAGAGATTGATTTAGCATGAAAGAACATGCGAAAAGGAAAGAGGTCAAGAGTATTGTGAATAAGTGTGCCTGTGGATGTAATTCAACAAACACCCAGTACAGTAGATAGGAGACAATTACGTGTATATTTTTTAAATAGGCCATGATATTAACAAGGGAATTTTATTATTGTTTTTTATTTCACCTTTATTTAACCAGGTAGGCCGACTTTCGGTAACACTTTATTTAAAGCCCATATGCATAATGCATTATAAAGCATTATACATGTACTCATAATGTAGTAATAACGCATTATAAGCATAGTTATAGACACTCATAAAGACTCATGAATACTCATAATCCTGTATACAAATATTCATATTGCATTATAAGTATAATCATAATCACTTATAATGAACAACAACATAGTGCTTTATACAGCATTACAATGATCCTCTGTGTGAATCATTGCAGCACTTGATCATTACTGCATTATTAACTCTTATGATGTGTTATAGCACACTTATAAGACACTATAAAGTAATCTGTGTTTGCTTTAGGTAAACTGATGAAATGCCTATGGCAGATATAATACATGTGGGGATTTTCGTATGCTTTAAGTGAAGTCAAACAAATAAATAAAAAACATAACAAAAAGCTGTTATTTTTTTCTTACTCTGCTTTATTAAAGAACCTGAATAACAAACATTGCCACATAATGCTGCAGTTGGCAATTTGGCCCTCACAATACACAAACATCAAAATAGTTCCCAACATTTTTCTGCTAAAAAAAAAATGTTCTGATTTTTATAGCATACAAAAATCACCACATGTATTATATCTGCCATATGCATTTCATCACTTTACCTAAAGCAATCAAAGATTACTTTATAGTGTCTTATAAGTGTGCTATCTCATCATAAGAGTTAATAATGCAGTAATGATCAAGTGCTGCAATGATTCACACAGAGGATCATTGTAATGCTGTATAAAACACTATGTTGTTGTACATTATAAGTGATTATGATTATACTTATAATGCATTATGAATATTTGTATACAGGATTATGAGTATTCATGAGTCTTTATGAGTGTCTATAACTATGCTTATAATGCACTATTACTACATTATGAGTACATGTATAATGCTTTATAATGCATTATGCATATGGGCGTTAAATAAAGTGTTACCGACCTTTCTACTAGAGATGCGCGGATGGGCTATTAATTCATTTGCAAAGGCATCACAAAACTCATCATCCGTCCGCCATCCATCCGCACCAACGTTTTTGACCAATTTTCAAGGCACCCGCCCGCCATCCGCTGGTAACGATATTTAACAATGTATATATATTTTTTCATTTGATTGGTTCAACCGCCACCCACCCAAATTTAATTACAATATCATTTTTCGTCACATCATCCGACTGATCCGTGGTTCATCCACGGAGTTTGCGGCTGTAACCGCAAACCGCGCATCTCTACTGTCTACATTAGTTGCTTTGTAGGTTTATGATGTTTAACGACTATGCCACATGATATAATTTGCATTAATGAATGCAAATTGTAATGTCTGTAAGGAGCACTCCAAAATGTCCAATAGCACAATGTTATTTATTGACCTGTTTGACATTCCATAGGAACAGGTACAGAGTAATCCAAACAGGCATAGGTCAAAACCGAATAGCATATATGGCTAAGGTACATCTAGGGATATCCACAGGCAGAGTAATCTGAACAGGCATAGGTCAAAACGGAATA
>JACXGM010034890.1:0-11838 GCA_016801145.1 Umbra pygmaea | reverse complement strand
AGGACATCAACTAATTGAATTTGGGTGAAGGAGAAATTAGGGAGGCTAGGGCATGGTACTCCAGAGGGTGAGGGACTGTCAACTGGGGTTGGGCCAGTGGCCAGAATGAGTTTAGCCCGGTGAAACGCATGGCCGGCCATACCAAAATGCTTATTAAAATGATCAACTATGGCTGTTTTGATTGTGGTGATAGTGTTGCCTAGTCGTAGGGCAGAAGGCAGCTGGGAGGAGGAGTTCTTATTCTCCATGGTCTTCACCGTGTCCCAGAACATTTTGGAATTGGTGCTACAGGTTGCAAATTTTTGTTTGAAAAATCTAGTTTTGGCATTCCTGACTGATCGTGTGTAATGGTTCCTTACTCTCCTGAAGAGCTGGATGTCGTGCAGATTTTTTGAGGCTAAAGCGGTGCGCCACAGGGTGTTTTTGAGTTGGGCTAGGATGGTCAGATCTGGAGTAAACCAAGGGCTATATCTACTTTTAGTTCTAAACTTTTTGAGTGGGGCATGTTTGTTTAAGACGGAGAGGAAGGCGTTTTTAAAGAATGTCCAGGCATCCTCGACTGTTGGGATAAGGTCAATATCATTCCAGTGTATCCGGGCTAGGTCAGCTAGGAAGGCCTGTTTTTAATTTTAATTTTAATCTAACCTTTATTTAACCAGGTAAGTTGACTAAGAACAATTTCTTATTTACAGCAACGACCTGGGAGCAATTAGGGTAAAGTGTCTTGCCCAAGGACACAACGACATTTGGCTCAGTCGGGAATTGAACTGGCAACCTTCTGACTACAAGTCTGACTCCCTACCCACTGAGCCATCTGCGCCCCAAAAAACTAAAGTGTTTCAGGGAACGTTTTACCGTAATGAGCGGAGGCAGTTTGACTACAGATTGACAGTTCTGCCAACCGTACTTCCACCACTTTAGCAAACCATACATCACACACTTTGGTGGAGATTCCCTCCCTGACTTTAAGTGGGAAAACGGCTGCCATAGCAGTGAAAAACACATCGGATCCAAAAGACAGGTGTCAAGCTAACTGCGGTGAGATAATAATTCTACTTAGATTGTGCATATAACATAAACAATATACTAAAACAATGGAGAGACTAGAAATAGGTTTACAATCACGAAAGTCGCAGAAAGCTTCTTTAAGTAATAATTTCCCACCTCTATTGTTTGCTCTACTGTTTAAACTGACCTTTTGGTCCCCAAGACACTGTGGTAGATACAAATGTCCACCTGCTCATTAATTTTTGTACCAGCCATATACTGTAGTATATCCCAGTTATACCAGTACAAAACATGAATTGCGTTATCATGTTCTGATTTTTTTTATTTTTAATAATAATATTTATATTCCAGCATATGTACAACAACAACTTGCAAATCTATGAGGAAACAAATATATGTAGACATTTTGGAGCAACATATGCTGCCATCCAGACATCGTCTTTTCCAGGGATGTCCCTGAATTTTCCAGCAGGACAACGACAAACCACATTCTGTCCAGGTTACAAGTGCATGGTTGCATAAGCAGAGAGTGCGGTTGCTAGCAAGACCTGCCTGCAGTCCAGACCCGTCTCCGACTGAGAATGTGTGGTGCAATATGAAGCGCAAAATAAGGCAACGATGGCCCAATACAGTTCCGCAGCTGAGAACATCTTTAATGAATAAATTATATATAATAAAAATTCTGCTTGCTAAACTTTACTGGTGTCTTCAGTGCCCAAATGCTTTATAAGTGTTATTAAAAGAAATGGTGATGTTACACAGTTGTAAACAGTTAACTGTCCAAACTTTTTGGAGTGTGTTGCAGTCATCAGAGTTGAAATGAGTGTAAATAGTCCAAAATAAATTAAATTCACAAAGTAAAAAATCATATAATGTGTTAATAAAGTGTTTTCAATTTTGTACAGAGTGAAGCAAACTTTCAAATGACTCTTAGCTTTTTTGCATTTTCCATACTGTCTCAAATCTTTTGGGAATTGGGGTTGTACAAGTATGTCATTGGCAAATCCCCACTTTTTACCTTATCTCACTACAAATCTGCACTCTAACATTACTCCTGTCATTCCGAAAGCCAACACTTCCTTTGGCCATCAATCTTTCCAGTTCTCTGTAGCACATGACCAGACAGAAGGACAAAAGACTATAAAAATGTTCACTTTCAGCACTCCATACAACTTTGAAGAACAACTGTCTCAGCTGCTCTCTGATCACTATAGTTGCCAAGCACCTTATCTCATCTGAACATTATACACACCTCATCTAATAAACACAGCATATCTGTTTATCTGCATACACAGTATGTAACATCACATAAAGTGTAATGAATATATGTGCAATTAACCATGATGACATTTCTTTGGTATAAATATTTCAGTTTGACCACTTAATTTACACCCAATTGATTATATTTTCTTATGAGAAATCTATGTGTAACTTTGTGTGTGTTTTTTGCAGTCATGTCTTTTTAGTCAGGTTGACATTGCAATTTAAAATCACTTCTCTATCAGCTTACCTAGTAAAATGAAGGTAATTAAAATGTTAATAACAAAGGTGGTAAATTGATCAAATGAGACACACATTTTAGGCTGCCTCTAAGTGCCAGAGGTTTCTGTGGTAACATAACCATAAATCCATGAATTTGGGGGAAAAAATGAAATTCTAAATTACGAACCCATAACTAATATCAACAATGATATGTTATTGATCACAATCTGGGGCACTCAACAGATTGTCTTTGCTATTCGCTGTTAAATCACAGAGAGGAAATTTGTCCGAAAATGTTAACGTTAAATCTGGTCACATATGTATGCCCATTCACAGAGTTTTAAAGTGAACCACATGAGCAAAAGCCAGTACAAGTGGGTCTAATAATGATCCAGTGAATATCAGCACTAAGACCTGCTAAATGTTCTGTGCTAGGCATGATTAACTCAATTCCCATGGGCACAAAAGATGCCCACATATTTAAACATCATAGTATCCAAATAGATATACAGCTCTTTAAAAAGATTTCAAACTGACAAATGAAGAAACCAAAAATAGGACATGTTTTGTTCAGGATTTAGATGGTGGGGAAAGACACAGTAATTGTTTTATGTACCGGTGCAGGAAAAGAAAAAGTAGATAGTATGCACACATGAGTTCTTACATGTGTGTAAAGAAACATACTGGTACTCTGCCCAGACACTCATGTTAACCCAAGAACAGGCGAGTTTCAGCATGCTATGATCTTTGACTGGAGTGTGTACGAGATGCAATAGGAATCATAAGTTACGGGGATTTCTTTCTGACACATGGGCCCAATCAATCATTGTTTCATAACGGAGATGTAAGGCAAAGCTCGGGGCAAGTTTTGTGTAGGGAGCATGCTTACTACGTAGGTCTCAAATGAATGCCTGGTTAGCTCAAATGAGTTCAACTGTTTCTGCTTTACTCTTACTTGTGTATGCTGGTTTGAAAGTACTTCAACACCTGTCTAATCACGACACAGTTTGACTTACGTTTTCTTGTTCAGAGAGAAATGTGTTGACAAGCTCACCAACTTTAAAACAGTCCCTCCTTGGGGATTTCTTAAGAATGCTTGAATTAATAGCAAAGGGCTCTTTATAAGAATGTCCGGAAGACGCAAGCATAAATAAAATAGTCACTACTGTCAAATGATATTAAATAGCATGACATTATTAAAGAGTGTCACACTAGCTGAGGGTGGTCTTGCGAGGGGATATCCAGAGAATCTATTATTTCAACAACCTCATTGAATGCTGTAGTCATTTCTGAAACAAGCGCTGCAATGAGTGCTGTTGTTAAACACTTCAGGTTAGTCCATATGTCTAATGTTTACCTAAAAGACATTCAAAAATCAGTAAAGCAAAGTCTCATATGGGATGTGCTTATGCACTATATATTTTGGGGGCGGTGGGTCAAACAAAGACAGGTGGGTGGGGGGAGGTGTGGTCATCACCACAAAAGGAACAATGAAGTTGTCATGGGAACAAGGCTGCTAGACAGTTTTGGAGGGATCTTTTTTGTAGATAGACAGCCAGTAGTGGGTGATTTAACTGCAGGCAAATATCTCACCCTAATAGATGTAACAGACAGATTCAAAGTAAAGGCAAGTACCAGTGATAAAACAGATGTACAACTAGCACTATTAGAGGTCACATTGCAGGACAACATCAAAGCCATCAATCAACATGAATTAGTACTAATACGGAATTAGTATTAAATAAGAAATAGCAGTAAATATGGAAGGGGGCAGGCAGAAGACAAAATGAGCCATGCATTGTAGATGTTTTCAAAAGAATATCTGGTTGAACAAAGATTAATTACCTGTTACGGATATCTTCATGGTGGCCTCAAGAGGCCGGTTGTTGTCCAGGTCCCTGCTCAGCTTCAATTCCCCTGTGTCCTGGTTAAGGATTAATAAATTCAGCTCATTTCCATCCATAAAGCTGTAGAGGAGGTTATCAGACACATCTGGGTCCTGGGCCGGAACCTTTCCGATTACCCCAGTAGGAAAGCTGTTGGAACGGTTGGTGATGTAGTTGTTGAAGATGATCTCAAAATCATGTAGTACAGGGTCATTATCATTGATATCCAGCAGGAGGATGTGCACAACTGCACGGCTGACCAATGGCGCAGAGGTCGCCTGCACAATGATTGTGTACTCTGTCTTGGTCTCATAGTCCAAATCTGTGAGGGAGATAAGATCCCCATTGAACATATCTAGCTGGAAAGCCTCTGGGACGTTTCCTTCCACAATCTGGAAGAGAATTTGGGCATTGGTTCCTTCATCTGGATCTGTAGCTGTGATGCGGCCAACGATAGAACCCACATCACTGTTCTCCACCACATAGATGTAGAGTTCGTCCTTTTCAAACACAGGGGCATTGTCATTGATGTCCAGGACTGACACCTGGATATCTACTGCGGCCTTAAGAGGTGGTACACCCTTATCCACAGCAAAGGCCTTCAAGTTGTACACCGGAACATTCTCCCGGTCCAGTTTCCTGGCTGTACGGATGATGCCAGAGTAGGGCTCGATAAAGAAGTCACCCTCTCCATCATCCCCACCCTGAAAGGAGTAACTAAGTCGCCCATTAGACCCAGAGTCTCTGTCAGATGCAGAAATCTGGAGGACGCTGGTGTACACAGGTGCATCTTCAAACACAGTCCCTTGATAAATGTCCCTGAGGAACAGTGGCACATTATCATTGGCATCTAGCACGATGATCTCCACATAAGTGGTATCAGATTTCTGGGGGATACCATTGTCACGGGCAATGATAGCTAACGTGTAGGAGGCCTGATCCTCGTAGTCGATTTCTATCTGCGTGGTAATGGCCCCCGTGTCAGAGTTGATCTTGAACTGTGGCACATTGTCCTCCATCACATAGCTGATGCGTGCGTTTTCCCCGGTATCCTCATCGGTGGCACTGATCACCACAACAGTGGAGCCCACGGGCCGGTCCTCGCTGATCAACACCTGGTAGTTGGTGCTCTGGAACACAGGACGGTGTGTATTGGCATCGGTGACATTGATGAAGACCTGCGCCGTGTCATAACGTGTGCCATCTGAGGCGGTCACAGTCAGGACATACTGCCGCTCCTGTTTGTAGTCCAGCGGCAGTGCCAGGGTGATGACTCCGCCAGCAGTCTGACTGGTGATGGCAAACCTGTTCCGTGTATTGCCACTGGAAATCTGGTATGTAACCACACTGTTGGTGTCACGGTCTATGGCAGAGAGGGCCAGCACGCTGGTACCTACCACAGCATCCTCATTCATTTTCAGACTGTACCACCTCTGAGTGAATGTAGGGACATTGTCATTCACGTCAATCACAGTGACACTGACGCTAGCCGAGGAGGACATGGCAGGGATACCATGATCCACTGCTTCTACGCCAAACTTGTAAAAGTCTGTAGTCTCCCTGTCAAGCTCTGCACTGACAGTAATCCACCCTGTGCTATTATTGATCGTGAAGGGGAAGCCGGGAGCCATGTCAGTTAGTCTGTACTCCAGATGTGAGTTATCACCGGAGTCTGCGTCAATCGCCTGGATATGGATCACAGAATAACCGACAGCCACATTTTCCAACACGCTGGCTTGAAAGGGTGTGCTGACAAACATTGGTGCGTTATCGTTGACATCCACGACTTGCACTACAACCATCCCTGTGCCATTAATCAGAGGAGGCCGTCCACCATCCTGCGCCTTTATTCTCAAATTATATTCCCGAATCATCTCGTAATCTAAGGGGTTGATTAGGTCAATCACACCCGTTGGGGAATGGATGTAGAACTGACCCTTTACATTGCCACTAATGATGCTGTAGTGGACTTTGGCATTATTGCCCTCATCTCGGTCTGTGGCCTTAACCTGGGCCACTTTGGTATTGGTCGCCACACTCTCAAGCACCTTCACCACATACCTCTTCTCACTGAACTGGGGACAGTTATCATTCTCATCCTCTACAGAGATGTAAACCGTGGCTGTGGCACTGCGGGGTCCAGGCTCTTTACCCTGATCATTAGCCTCCACTATCAGCTGGTACTGATTCAATGTTTCTCTGTCTGGGCGAACTCTGATCTTAACAAGGCCATTTCTGGGGTCAATTTCAAACCCAGCATTATCTCCCTTCTCATTCACAATCTTATAGATCATGTTGGCATTTGATGGGGCATCCCCATCCGTGGCCCTAATAGTCAATACTTCAAAGCCTAGCTCAACGTTCTCCCTAATGCTGACCCTGTACTCTGTCTGCTCAAACACTGGTCCATGATCATTAGTGTCACTAATTGTTACCGTGAGGTAAGCAGTAGCTGACCTTTTAGGGGCGCCCATGTCCGTAGCAATAACTTTAAATACATGCGTATCCTTGAACTCTCTGTCCAAAGGCTGCAAAGTTGTGATGCTGCCAGTCTGCAAATTGATTTGGAAATAATCATTGGATCGACTATCGAACAGAGCTTCCATATCATAGCTAACTTCACCAGCATCTCCGTCATCGGTATCCAGGGCTTTAAGCGTAATTACGCGAGTTCCCGCAGGTTCATTCTCTGGGACAGACACCTGATAGTTGGGCAGCTGAAACTGGGGAGCGGTATTCACATTTCTTTTATTACGTTTGATCAGCCTTCCCAAATTACTGTTTGTAAATAAGGCCTGACTATGTAGAGGATCATATTGCACTATCACACGGACAGTGTTGTAATTCCAAATATTTTGCAGCATGCAGAATAAATTAAATTCTTTCTGTCTCTTGAGTAGCAAACAGTGTGGATAAAAACTACCGTTATCAAAAACTACTTTCAAGTTTCCTTCCCTACATGGCAAACGAAAGGATTGACTTTTTCGACTAGATAATGGTAAATGTTCATAAATGTTCAAAAGCAAATTAATCGTGAAGATGCATGGGGACTTTTCTACATTCGAGAAAAGTTTCAAGGTAATTTCAGGCTTACCTTTGGCGCTCTTTCTTCTATATTTAATTAAACAATTCTGTCCATGCACAAAAGCATTGAAGTGAATTAAAATAACGTTTTTCGAGGTAAGTGATTTAACCTGAACGTAAAGTGGCGCTGGGTTCTTAGGCAACTGCGCACAGTTAACTTTTCCCAAGGAATATAAAATGCCGTGTTGTTTCTTAATATTTAAAATGTGCCTCACGTATTTAGGAGTTAAAGTCCAGTCTATTTGATAGATCCAGCCTCGTCCAAGAGATACATTTCCAAGCACTGCTCCAGACTGAAATGTGTCAGAAACGTGTACATCGAAACATGCAAATAATGGAACGTGTAATATAAACCATATCCATAGCCAAAGCCTGTGTAATTCCATGGTCTACAACGCATTGCATCAACAGGATCGGTCAAGAACACTTAATGCCTATTGAAAAAGTTTGTCCCGGTCCTCGCTGTCCTGTCCCGTTGCATGATTAGTGAGCAAACAGGCACAATCGTTGAAATTGGTCTTTCACCGCCCATAGAAAGTTCTCATCAATTCTATTGTTTGTCATGATTCCCAAATCTCAGAGTCCAAATTAGCTATAAGTGAACTTTATGTGCGTAAGGATCTACACAAACCTCACATTTAGGTCCTGGTCTATAGTTTTCGAGCCGAAATAGACTCCGTTTTGGTAATTGAATTAAAGTGTAAAGTCTGTTGTCATTGTATACATATTACAAATAAAAATATACCCAAAGGCAGTGAACATGATTAAACCTGTACATAATCAGCTAGTTTTTGGTGCCCCCCTCTGGACACCATCTAGCTACCGCACCGTAGCCTATAACAGAGTTCATTCTGTGAAGTTCCGTTTACATGTACAGACCTATGGAGGACCAAGTCTGCCAAAATAAGAAATAAATATATAAATAAATAAATGCTCAAAAACTAAATAAGCATATGATTAATGACACAATAAATACAGTAAATAAATAAATGTAGGCAGTAATTAAATTATATAATGAGACATATCTCTTTTAATTAGCTTCTTTATTTATTGTCCGTTATAATCTTCAACTTTATTTATTAATGACTTTTTTTTAAATGTATGTATTTATGTGTATATTATAATATTTTTGTCAGTTTTATTCTTCCTTTGTATTTTTTACCCTATTTATTTCTTCAACGCTATTTATTTCTCCTTGTCCTTTTTACATTTCTGTATGCATTTCTGCATACCATGAGATGTTATGCAAATGAGAAGGGGCTGTGTCTTTAGGGGTCAACTTGTAAAGGTGGTTAGCTTCATAAAAAATAGCTAATTAATAAATAAAGTTGAAGATTATAATGGACAATAAATAAATAAGGTAATTATTACAAAGGTGAATAAATAAAGAAGCTATTTAAAAGAAATAAATACATTAATGTCTCATTGTATAATTTACATTTATTTATTTGCTGTATTTTTGTGCATTTAATCGTATGCTTATTTATTTTTTGAGCATTAATTTATTTATATATTTATTTCTTATTTTGGCACACTTGGTCTTCCATACAGTCCGGTATCGACAGTCTCCCATTTTCTAATCTATATAATTGGTTACTAAGATGTAGCACAGTACACTCAAATTGTCAATAGCTGAATTTCCAGGGTTAACTATACAGTGTTAACTGAGGTGTTAAAACAGTGTTAGTTGTCAGAGTGTTACTTTAACACTGTGAATTGTTAGGCAAAACCATCACATTTTCCCAGAATGCTTTGCTTCACGTTTATTTTTCAGAATTGTTTGTTTTTAATTTTTTTGCTTTGTGCATTCATGAATGGATACTTTATGTGTAATTATTAAACAATAATAATATTTTATACTTTTCAACTTTAATACAAACTGTAAGTGGTATTATTGATTGTAACCATTACTGAGATTAGTGTTCCCGTTGATGTAGTTTTTAAATATTTTACCATTGCAGTTTTATGGAATTCATGTTGTGAATGACAAAATATTACAGCTGTTGGATATCCTTTCAGTTAAATTTCAATTTGTATAAAAAAATCTAAATCTTACAGTGACTGTCATTGTGGTACAAGAGCTGTAAAAATGATCTTGTCACATTTACTGAAGAAGACATGCTGGGAAATATGCTAATTGGAAATGAACACTCCTGGTTTAAGGGAATAACACATTTCAGTGGTAAAAATACACTCTCTGGTGTTAAAAACAACACGATGAGTGTCAAATGTAACACTATTAACGAGTTAAAAGTGTAACACTATCGAAAGTGAACTGGTGTGAATTATATAAACTCAGGGAAAGTGTTCAATTTAACTTTATGGGAGTGGAAATAACACAGATGTTTTTGCTGTGCATTTTTTTATTGTTCTTTATTTTTACTTACTCTGCAATGCTGGACCCAAGGCACAAATTTGGAAATATTTTAACATAAATTACGTCACTTAGTTTTGGTGACGTCGCCATGGACAGTCCCCGTTTTTGATGGCCAGGCCCCGGCTCCCTGGAAATGTCCCCGTTTTGATGAACAATTCATTATGTGAATGTTAATTTGTAGATTACATTTTAAATGGTTTGGCATTATAATAATTACTGTGTAATTTTCATGGATAAAATAAGCATAATGTTTTCTGTTTAAAGAGTGGAAAGGAAGGAGTGGAGGAAGCATGGATTGGAAGAAGAGTGAAGGAGATAGAGGAGGAAAGTTAAAGATATGATTACAGAGCTTGTGTGATTATTATTCCAAACAATGCTATTGAGATAACATACAAAAATTAGGCAAGCAATAGGACTTAGGTTAATAGGTTAATAGGTTAACCAAAGTATTTTATCTAATAGTGTACTTTTTATCATTAAAGACTGGTTAGGACGGAGAAGAGTGAGAAGAAAAAATAAAGGGAGGAGAGTTATGCTCTTATTCTACTCAAAATAACAGGACCACTGAATGGCTTTTTAGATTGGACAGTTCTGTCTTGTCTAAAGAGTTTCTGTAATATAGTTGATTTCTTTATCACAGTGTGCCTGTTAGACTAAAAACATAAAACTGGAATTTTCCCCCTTATTTATTTACTAAATTATAACATTGGCTATTTTAATGATACTGTGATGAATCTGCTAAGTGGCAGTACTGATTGGTTGCACCTGTCCCCGCATATGGACTCCGGCTGAGACTGAAAGACAGTTAAAGGGAGAGCAGAGAGCCGAGGGGGTGACTATGGGGAGTGGAGCGCTACGCTCTGGGCGTTTGCGGATTGCACTCATATCTGTGGGGAGGTGGTTGCCATTCGCAATTGTTTAGGGCTGCCGGCGGTGAAGATAGTTAGTGAGGGAGAGACGTCTGTAGGCAGGGCGAAGTGGGAGATAGGGATTGGGATAATAAGAGTGCTTGCTGCCACTCTCCAGCTCTGGCTCAGGTGTTCACAGTGCTACTGAGGACCCGGTTTTGAGCTGTGCCAACGGATCCCCCACAGGCTTTGCTACATACACTCACCTAAAGGATTATTAGGAACACCGGTTCAATTTCTCCTTAATGTAATGATCTACACAACCAATCATATGGCAGTTGCTTCAATGCATTTAGGGGTGTGGTCCTGGTCAAGACAATCTCCTGAACTCCAAACTGAATGTCAGAATGGGAAAAAAAGGTGATTTAAACCATTTTGAGCGTGGCATGGTTGTTGGTGCCAGACGGGACGGTCTGAGTATTTCACAATCTGCTCAGTTAGTGGGATTTTCAAGCACAATCATATCTAGAGTTTACAAAGAAAGGTGTGAAAAGGGAAAAACATCCAGTATGCGGCAGTCCTGTGGGCGAAAATGCCTTGTTGATGCTAAAGGTCAGAGGAGAATCACGAACAATATGATTCACATCGAAGGGTATAATCTCTTTAGGTCGGATCGTGGGAACAAAGGAGGGGGAGTAGTCATATATGCCAAGGCGTCGTTGGAATGTCGTTCCATCGAATCAATAACGAAGCCAAAGTTTTTCGAACTATGTGCCATCAAATTAAATCTCCCAAATGGCGCTTCTCTGATTGTGGTAGGATGCTACCGCCCACCGTTGGCTGCAGCTGGAGCAACTGCCCTGCTGTCTGACTTTTTGCTAAATCTACCGAATGAGTATATTGTCCTAGGAGACTTGAACTGGGACTGGATGTCGACTTCATCAGCGTTAAAATATCTATGTGATGCGTTACATCTGTCACAATTAGTACAGTCACCTACGCGACTAAATCCCAAACGAATGGGCAAGTCTACATTAATTGACGTCATTCTGACTAATGCTCCACATAAGTACTCGGCTACTGGAGTTTTCTGTAATGATGTCAGTGATCATTGTATGGTTGCCTGTGTTAGAAATTGCAGATTGATTAAAAC
>JACXGM010034889.1:0-11839 GCA_016801145.1 Umbra pygmaea | reverse complement strand
GTTTTAACTATTGAATGGACGTGCTGACTGCAGAGTGTTTCATCATTGGCCAAAGTGTGTAACACATGCACGATGTGTGTAGTGTTTTGCACCGTGTGTTACAGAATTGTTTACAGTGCCATGCCGACATTGTGTTTATTCATTTGGTGCCTGAGTGTACCAAATGCATGCAAACGTTACGGTTTCGACGCTTTGGTCTAAGCTTTCACTTTTTGTGTTTTAGCAATCGGAAAAAACTGTAATATAAAGCATAGTGAGTATCTTATTGACCTTGTTTATATTTATTATCTATAAATCGGACTCCATATGTGTATAAATTAACTGAGTACGTTCACCTGGGCTCTAACAGGTGTTAGCTTGGAATCGGCTAGGTAGCTAGTCTAGACACTTCGGAAGCGAAACTGTTTGGTAGTATCGTGGCTAGTAATGAATGTCCCCTCACCGGAGACTGAACATTCTAGCTGTGCCGAATTGCCACTCTGATTACCTTCTTGAGCCGGGAGGGCAGGACTCAACTGCGGAAGCACCTCGACTCAGTGAGGAAATGTTAGAGAACCAAAATAGCTTGCCAGCATTGTCTCTGTGTGTGGGTGATAGAATACAAAACTAAGAGTAGGCAGATATAGCAATGATTTCTCATGGAGATATTCTTAGGATAAACTTAGGAAGTCTCAGACAGAACTCGGTATAAAAGTAAATAACATTTAATTCCAAATAAAGGCAAAAAATACATCTCTTTAACCGGGAAAATGAAATATAAATTTCATACCCAAAAGTTCACGTTCCCTTTTCTCCTTTAGGCAGCTCTCTGTTGCGAAGGTTTTTAAAGCCTTGCTTGCCCATGAGTCAGGGAAATCTGCGGAGGCTGATCATTTGGGGCGCAGATGGCTCACTGGGTAGGGAGTCAGACTTGTAGTCAGAAGGTTGCCAGTTTGATTCCCAACTGAGCCAAATGTCGTTGTGTCCTTGGAAAAGACACTTTACTCTAATTGCTCCCAGGTCGTTGTTAAAAATTTAGAGCCTAATCTGTTAAAGTGTGCAGCCTTCTACATAGTTGGCATAGTTACACATACAGTATTTTAAATTTGACTTTGTCCATGAGAAGGATTCCCAACGTTTGGAAATATGCGCATGTGCTAATCTTGATAATTACAGACCCATTTCAATGCTTGAATGTTTGGCAAAGATTATGGAGAAATTAGTAAATATGCAGCTTCAATCCTATTTAGCTGAATAAAATATCATAAACACAAATCAGTCTGGGTTTTAGACCTGGGGATAGCACCATTGCAGCAACCAAGTTAGTTTTAAATGTAGTGCTGCCACTAACAACAAATTTTCTAACGACTAATCTTTCGACAAAATTTTTCGATTAGTCGACTAATCTAAACGACTAATGAAAAAAAATCTAGTGTTGTTATTTTCGTATCCATTTTATGTTGAACTCAACTGAAGGGCCAAAACATAAAATGTCACAATATATATAACTTAAATGATACCAAATAAAGAAAATTACAAATGTAAAAAAAATACTTAACTTAAATGTTACCAAATAAATACACAATTAGCCTACTGATGTAGAGCCCGTTCCTACTATCCTGTCTGGGCTTTAATCTTAACCTTCACATCAGCTTACTTTTGTTAGAAGCTCATTAAGTAAACTGTTCAAAGACATTATTTATTAACAATTTTGGTGTAAGTATCTGCATTTCTAATAGGCTATACCATATTAGTCAGAGTCTGGACTAGCCTACTATCCTTAGCTCTGCCTAATAATGAATCGCATGAAAGCAGGCAGGCACACATCTATGCTGCACGCGTTTACACTTGCGTGCATGGCGGGGTTTAAAACATTACTGCCAAAGTAGCCTGTTTAACATCCAAAGACAGTCATTGTACTTCTCAAGAGTTAATAAACAGTACAGACTAGCTTGCCGTTTAATTAATAATAGGCCTTAGGTGTTATAGATAGATGGGCAAACTTCTGTTGCGCTACTAGTGTTATAAGTTCCTATTGTGTACACTGGGGTAAAATGCACTGCTCAAAAAAATATCACCAAAATAACACATCCTAGATCTGAATGAATCTTTACATAGTTGAAAGTGCTGACAACAAAATCACACAAAAATGATCAATGGAAATCAAATGTATGTTTTATTTATGATAGAAAATGTGGTAATACTATTTCAATAGTCTGTAATGCATCTACAGATTATCAATAACATGTAAATGAACTAAGACTAATCTTATGTCATAACTTGTAGCCCTTCTCTGTTTTTTTTGTTTTGTTATGGAGTCAGTGTCTATAATTCTTAACACATAGCACAAATAAATGTTTGGTAACATTAAAGAGGTGAAAATAAACTTGTTCAACGTCCATTTCCGACGCTATTACTACAGACCGGAAATTAGTTTGCCCAATTTCAACATTAGAATGTTCGCTGTGAAAAAGGCCTATTATATATTTCGTTCTCTTTCATTTTGTATGGGTGCATCTTCAACAACTCTTGCGTGTTTCTTGTGTGTTTCCTTATTAGGTGCTTGTGCATAGTGGTTGTGCACCCATGATAAGCAAGTGAAGTTTGACAGTGTACAGACCACTCTTTTGTTAGTAGTTGGCCTGAAATACTCCCATACTTTGGAAGCTTTTATGTCAAGTGCTTGATTCGGAGGACTCACCTGCCTCCGCCATTTGTCATATCAAAGCAGTGAATGCGGGGGGAGGGGGCAGAGAATAGTAGATTAACCAGAAGGGGCGCGCACAAACTGGTGTGGAGGTGACTTACAGTGAGCCGTTTGAGAAGAGAGACCCAAAATAAATAGGCGCTCAATAGCAAAAACGACACATCGACTAAAATAATTTGCGTCAACTAATTTTCATGGTCGATTACGTCGATTAAGTCAACTAATCTTGGCAGCACTATTTAAATGACGTGTTTAGTGCTTTGGATGCTAAGATGTACTGTGCTGCAATGTTTATTGACCTGTCTAAGGCTTTTGATCCTGTAGACCATGATATTTTGCTAAGTAAATTGTCCTCAATAGGTTTTAATGCCAATGCTTGTGATTTGTTTTTGTGATTATCTTAATGACCGATTGCAGGCCATTGTTTCTGATGGACCCAAGTCTATTTTTCTTGAGGTACACAAGGGTGTACCGGAGGGTTCTATGTAAGGACCTATCCTTTTTAGTCTCTATATAAATTTTATTGGTCAGTCCATTAAAGATTGCAGACTCCATACAGTTATCTACTCCATAGCTCCATGTATCGATGTTGCAGTATCAAGATTGCAGTCTGATTTTACTGTTGTTCAGGTGGCCCTAGCTAGCTTGAAGCTTGTTTTAAATACAGGAAATACAAAGTGCATGCTTTTCTCAGTCACGTAAACCTTGTTCGTCTTTGTTGAATCTTTACTCTTATGAATGGCTCTATGATTGAACAAGTTCCTACCTACAAATACCTTGGTATTTGGTTAGATAGTGATCTATCATTTAAGAAACATGTTTCTGAGCTTGTTAAGAAGCTTAAATGTAAAGTTTTTACAGAAACAAGGCATGCTTCTCACTGGCCATCAGGAAGCCGCCCCAGACAGCTTAAGAGAGACTGCGCCAGATCTGGATCGCATCTACTGTTAGAGCCTGTACGGAGCCGACAATCAGATCTGTAACGGTGTCCAAGTGCACAACGGCCCATTAATGGCGCAACTCCGTATTACAGATCTGCGCTGGATACTGGCCAGGTCTGGTTCAGTACTAGTAAAAAGCTTTAATTTTCGGGCCAAATCGGTTCATATAATTCTACCTCCATTACACATTAAATATTTTACTATAATTAAGCAAAAATGCTACAGTTTTTATTTTGCTGTAGCAAAACATGTTTATAAAAATTATATTAGGTTGTCAACACAACAGATCTTTGTCTAACTGTAACTGGGTGACAAAAGTTATGTTCACGTGTGGCAGCATTTGTCCTTCAAATTCACACATATCAAACAATCACATTACTTCATATCATTTAACACAAAATAATTAAGGAATCTACGAGTCTGTAGGTGGGTACAGGGGCGGTGTAAATGGGGGGGTAAACGATGATGATTCTCGGGGCCCATGACTAAGAGGGGGCCCAGAGAAGCCCCCAATAAAATTGTGGTGCTAAAAAAATATATTTGATAGTAAAAATGATGACTTTAAATAATTATATTTGCTGTTTCCTGGTGTAAAAAAAATGTATTTGTTTAGGAAACTGAAAACACAAATGTCCGTGGGCCCCTCTCGATTATCATAAAATGGTTCAGTCCGCCCAAATTGTATCCAGGCAACACAAACAGCTTGACTTCACTTATAGCGCCGGCAGAATATCAACTTGACGGAAGAGGAAGTGAAAATGCCTTAAAAATCTGGAAGTCAAAAACAGAAACAGAAAAAAATAAGAGAAGTGAAAGGGTCGACAGTATGTTACCCAATATTTCACAAGAAAAGGTGGGTTTGTAAGTAGGCCTAAATTGTTAGTGGACCGCCCATGACAATGATCGTAGCCTACCGCACTTTTCTGTGCATTTCAAAACGGTCAAAATGACGCCTTGTTCGTTCTAGTGTTAAAGATAATTACCATAAATTTAAATGTTGCGGTTAAAATGACTGCTGGTGGCCGTTCAAGTGTTAAAAGTGCATGATAAGGGAACTCAATTTTCTCCCCATATTAGGTCAAGAAAACACAGTGTTAGTTAAACGTTCAATGCAGTCAAACGCACTTTGTCAAAATCATGCCTCGTTCCAAACAGAGTCAAATGAACCAGCAGCAGCAACTGGTCCGGCTGTCTCCCAACCCCTAACTCCAGCCTCCCCTGAATCAGCCCCTGCGCTCCCACATGAAGAAGGTGAGCGGCTATTAGTATTGGTTTAATGGCAACACATTAATGTCTGAAAGTGATACACACAAAATATAAGAGGCATCTGTAGAGTGGAGAAGATTGGCTATAGGAAATGCTATATACTTTGTCAGTTCCAGGATCCTCTTCCTGTTTGTGGAGGAAGAGATGAAAGAGGGTACAGATGCAAGTGAGACACAGATGGCAGAGAGTGGGTGCCGAGGATGGACTGAATGTTGAGGGATTTGAAAGGGAAGAAAATCTCGTGACAAACGATCCTGGTTTGTGGCAAGCAGTTTGTACTGATCAGGATAGGGAGGACATAGTCAAAAAATTGGCTGTGACCATGAGAGAAAAGAAAGTGGAAATGCCATGCGATTCAGGGGGAAAGCCGTTCCTTGAATACTTGAATTATGCAAAGTCAGCCAATAAGATAGCAAATAAATATAACTACATTTCATTGTATTAAGAGTGCTCAGTGTTTCCGTTACATTTCAACTGTCATGTTAAAAATATTAGGTTAGATTAGATTAACTTTATTTTCATTGCCAGTGTACAGTACAAATATGTACAGTACATGCATACAAATCTAAATATATGTGAATACACTACATGACACATGTACAGCTTTGCACAGTATATACATTATACAGTACTAAAGTAGTGCAGTATTGCAGAGGACAAATTTCGGGTGTGGACATGGGATGGAGTTCAATTGTCTGATTGACTTAAATATATAAGAATGATAGTCAAAATACCGTAAAAGCACATGATTTTATGTAAATTAATATAAAAAAAGTCTCAGCTGTGTTGGGGGCCCTGTCAAGATTCTTTTCATGGGGCCCAAAATCCTTAGCAGCGCCCCTGGGTGGGTATCCAAGATCCTACACACTTGCTCCTCGTTCAGCCTGCTTGTTGCGCTCTTTGCGCCCAGCCCCTCTGTCATTTGCTAAGTTGAACCACCTAATGGCATGTTGGAAAATCTCTGTATCGGTTGCTGCTCCTGCAATGGCACATTTCCGTACAGCACCTAGATACAATGTAACAAGTAAATTATTTATTAACTATATTACTTTGTTTTGGATAGAAAAGTACTTATAGAACTTTGCTGCCCATCTGGTGGAAGGATTTTTTTCCATTGACCCCCTTCCAATTAATTATTTTGGCAATACTACATGAAACGAGATGAGTTAGAATGTTCCAGGTGACCCTCTTTGTGTCTTGTCCACCGACAGCTGCTAAGGCTGATATCTAGGTAAAGGTGTGGGGAGGTACAGGGGAAAGTATTCCTATTTATTATATAGTTACTCTTTTGAAAACAAAAAATATTAGGACCAAGTGATTTTGATGTGTACTCTGAGCACCAGCAAAAATAAAATAAAAAACAAGTACATACAAATCCAAATATAACAAGTAAAAATGCAGTTTTTTAAAAAAACATGTTTTGGGGGGCTGGTTTCTTACAAGGTTTTGCTTTCTTCTGTGGTTATCTGGATTCTGTATCCAACCTTCGAATTTTGTGACTTCCTCCATGTTGTCAAGGGGAAACTGGAATTCTTCTGGCAATTCAGCTGGGCTGGGAGGGGTGGATCCCATTCTGGTCAACAGCATGTTGACAGTCGCTGTCAGCTGAGATTGTGGTTGCTTAATGTTTTCCAGCAGTTTTAGGATGTGCTTTTGTGCAGCTAAAAGTAGTGTTAACAAGCTCCCACCCCCCCCCCGAAACAAATGCATTATTAAATAGTGCTTTCAACTGTAGACAGCATTTCAGATTAATTTGAGTCACAATTTTGCGGAACACAGTGTTATCAAGGTTTGTTAATAAGAAAATGGATTTCCACATCTGTGGATTTTGTCCTTATTTGCGGTCTTTTGTTGCTGACTTAAAAATATTATTTAAAGATAGTCAGTGTTAATATGCAGTTGTTTTTTCCACACAATGATTTATTGGAAGATATTACGGCAATATGTAATCTACATTGACTACCTTAATTTAAAATGTGGTTGGAAGAAGTAAACATTTTTCTAAAACAAAACCTGTTTTGTCAGTGAAATTTGCTTAAATGAATGCATATTGAATTACTGTGAAATACTGTGCAATTCTCCTAACCCCCCTCCACACCGAAAAAGTATTTAGGCTCAGGATTATACAACCGGCAGTAAAACCAGATTATATGTCAATAAATTTGAAGGCGGCTCAAACTGCTGAAAACGCCTAACTGCAAAGAAAACATGACCAGCGAAAGTTCACTAATTGTATTAACTAAAAGTGATTAACATTTTACTTACATTGGCCAGAAATTTGATTTAGGTAAGGACGGTAAGTAATTAGCTATCGAAATGGTTTAACTTTTTTCTAGCGCATTAACTTCCACAAGAGCATCTTGAACAGAAGTGTCTGTCACTTAGCACTGTTGGTGGTAAAGTTAAGTATAGCAGATGATATTCCTTGGAGATTAACCGGAAATAATACAGATGTTTTTCATTTATTTGCATTCATGAAGCCAATGTGCTACCCATGTACGTTATATATAAGGAAATGTATCAGCACGAACGTAACTTTTACTGGCTCAAATGAAGCACAAACGATTGAGCCTATTGAGTGAACTTGGAACATGGGGGGGTGAGTGACCTCAGAATGACTATAAAATAATATTTAATATCTAAAAAACATAGTAACACAAACGAAAATTTCAACTGCACAAACCAGCACTAACGAGGCACAAACGATTGAGCCTTTTTCGAGTGAATTTGGAACATGTGGGGTTCTGGTGACATCACCACCTAAATATTAATTGTCTAATATAGAAAATCCTACAGTAGCACAAACAAATTTCAACTGCACTAACCAGCACTAACGAGGCACAAACGATTGAGCCTATTTTGAGTGAACTTGGAGCATGTGGGGCGGCCAACTTTACGCTGGTGTAATTGAGAAATAGCGCAAAACGTGTTGAAACCTTTTTTGATCTTTACATTTACAATGTGTATATCATAATGGATTCTTTAGAAAATTATTATGTTTGTTGAATGTCAACTCCTCTTATGAATATCAACTCCTCTTATGAATGTCAACTCCTCTTATGAATGTCACCTTTGAATGTGAATTTATCTGAGAATATTCTTCAACAAGTACATCTATTCAATGATTAGATCTTGCCTATGTCGTCATCCAAAATCCCATTTCCGGCACAGCGAAGTGTTGTGAATCAGCTCTAAGACTGACACTTAAGATTTAGTCCTACACTTCACTTAAAGTAGGACTGATTTGTTTGATAACTAACTTTTAAGGGCAGCTTTTAGCCAAGAATTTTCTTACTCTTAAGTCAAGTCTTAGCAGTGTTCTTATGAGTCATTCTAAAAAGCTTGATAAATATGGGCCCAGGTCCATTTATTAGTTAATTTGCCAGCAGGAGTAATGTGACTGTTTTAGCCACACCTATTTACCTGACAATGCTTGGTTTACTGAGGCATCTGGGTTACATTAGAGAAGAGAAAATATTTTTAGCATAATTATTTTAAGGAATCTAACCAACTTCAATATTCCAAATTTCATTACAATAAATACATTATACATTTTTCTTACAGGGACACAAGATCCTCGTTGTCGTGTTTGGACCCAATACTTAGGCCTTGTCCACACGTACAATGTTTTTTTGTAAAAGTTTTTCTTCCTTTGTTTTAAAAAAATGTTGTCCACGCAAGCACGGTTTAAAAAAAATCTCAGCAATTTAATGCAATGACTGTGCATGTATCGGTATACATGTAAACATTTCATACAATAAAGTGGCGAATAAGGGGTGGAGCAGTACCGTGGTATACCGAGGCGCACTTCGGCTGAGTATATTAACTTTCGGTGGCATAGTTTAAAAGAAAACAATACAACAAATGGCCACCAGGTGGCTCTAGGGTGCACATTCATCCAAATAATTTCCCTTAAACATGTTGGCCACTACAGATTCTTTTATCATTGAAACAACTATGTTCTGAAGTTAAATGTATTATTTGTAGCGCTCTAGTCATTAAACTATTGTCCTACAATATAAATGTCTCATGTAAACTGCCTTCTGTATTTAAAATTTAAAACCTTTTCATTTACAACATCCTACACATGTCTAATCAGTTAAAAGTCAACTCCTTTGAAAACATATTGAGTTCATACGGTCTTGATGGTGTAGTGGAAGCAACCCTAACCAGGCGACCAGAGTTCGAATCCAAGCATGCCACCAATGTATATTTATGGTGTTACATTAGCTATATTAATCATACACTGTTCGTTACTCCTTTTATTTTTATTAGGGATCACTGTTGTTCACTTTTGTTAATAGAAAAGTAATAATGGGTACATCTATTAAACTACTGTTACTATTACAGATTGTGATCATTTGATTTCAACCAGAACATTTTCCCATTACTTACAGTAAGAGAGATTGCTTTGTGAACTACAGTACATCTCTTGTCTCGCACAATATACGTCAATGGATGCTAGGCAATGGGAGGCAACAATATACGTCACCTAAGCGACTTGTTCTTCAGGCATTCCCGGGGATTCCCGTGTATACGTCACAACCCTACTTTTGTGAATAATCATCTATATTTGTGAAGAATCAATGTACCACACAGCTCAGCAGTGTGTAAGATGGTAGGGATATGCACAGAACAATGATCATTGTTACCTTTGCAGTTCGAATACCTGTGCTTACTGTGGACCAGGACATGACGAAATGTAGATTAGAAACAATATTTTAATGATTGCGCTCTCTGGAAGGAAATGATTCAACACTTTGGCAACGCTATGAATATAGAGCTGCAATTACATGTAAACTCCAACAATGGTTTTTATACCGTAGCTAGCCTATATGAAAAAAATATCTCACTGATGATGTAAAAAAATCTGCCAGAATTTACCTATGGACATATTTCTTGTTATTTCTGTGAATCCATTGCTAGCGATGGGCAAGACTGAACAACTTGAAAAGCTCAGAGGCTCACACCCAGATAGCAAAAAATATCAACACACCTTCGTTTTGCCGCCGGCCGCAAGCTGTCGGCTATAGGGGCGTCCCGCCGGCGTTTGCCGCCGAATACGTCACAACCATTTCTTTCGAGATGACGGTGGCTAACCGCCGGCGGGTTGACTGCTTCATTTTCTCTTGCGGTTGCCTCAAGTCTAATGGAAAGCAGCCAGCTGGCTGCAAGCCGCTTTTAAATACAAGGATTTCTGTAATCTCAAAATCGATCTGCTAGCCTTGTTTAGCATTATGGAAATTTTAAACGACTTTGAAACTTGGAAGTGATTAGACAATCACAAAAGTTATTTAAACTATTATTACTAATTATTTTGCAATTATAGGTTTTTAAAATAGATTCTGATTGATTACTATAGGCCTAGCTATAGATTTTTCACGAATGACATCATTGCACAAAATTGTATGATGCATGGAACCTTAAATTAACATTTGTCACTTGTCAGAAAATGTTGCATTGCATGTTTTTAAAAGCGTGGTTTGATAGTGAGTATTTCATTCGGCATTACATTGGGAATATTGCCTAGTAAAATATCTCTATACTGTGCAATATCATTATCAGGGTTGCCAACTCTCACGCATCTGGCGTGACACTCACGCTTTCAGCATCAATCTCACGCTCTCACGCACACTCAAGAAATGTCACGCCAAAATCAACTTTTCTCCCCTTTCAATCCGTTAATATTCTGTTGATGACTAGACCATTAATGACAGGAGAGTAGTCCCACAGCTGTAACATCTGCCTAAAACGTTCTCACTGCATGATTCTCTGATCGTTGATTCGCTGAAAACCTTGCACCTGTACGTCAGTTGCATGTGAAAAGTTCAGAGTGTTAGATACGGAACATGGTTGGGAGTCGGAGCACACTGCCAGGGTTGCCAACTCTCACGCATCTGACGTGACTCTGACGCTTTCAGAATTAAAAAATAAGCGTTTCCATTCTATTAGCTGTTTTTTTTGCATAAATCACGGTTTATACTAAGTAAACAAGGACTGACATTTCTAAAATTAGGGTTAACAAAAGTGTTCTCCGTGCACAAGCACGCGCGTGAGCGCGCACTGAAATTTTACAGAGTCTCACGCCAGCCAAACTCCCAAAGTTGGCAACCCTGCATTATTCTCATTGTCCAATATCTATTATTCATTGAACATGACCACTACTGTTTCGGCAATACTTAATGTCCAATAATACTTAAAGGGATACTATACCGCTGGACAGATACATATATATTTTAAATGGGTCTTTTATGTATTAGAAATGTTATAAGTTGGTGCCTTCTGGTTCAAGAAAAGTCAGAAAATGTAGTTTGGGTTAATTTGGATGAAATACAACAACTCCCAGAATGCACTTGCAACAGTGCTCTACAAAGGACCTCCCAAGCCACGCCTACAGGTTAGAGAGGGCAGGAGTCTTACACCCTTGCCCGGCCTTACACTCCTGTACAGTAGGTGGCAGTATATGCACCTTTTAAGTCGTTTGCGATCTGCCATTAAAAACTCACAGAAGAAAACGTAAGTTTCCATTCTAGGAAGATAACTATTTTGCAGACAGTTTCTGCGGGCTTATCAACCAACCAACGCTTTGAAGAGGACACAGATAGGACACCATCTGGTACAGTATCAAATGCATTCGCCTATTTCTGATCACATAGTAAAGGTAGTGATATAGTTGTTAGCATTAAAACAGCAAAGGTAGGAAAGTAACGAAAGATATATAATTACTTGTAAGTTGTAAACAAGTTGGCTAAATTAGCTGTTAGCTACAGTATTGAGCTTCTGAATTAGGCATAACACGCAGCTCCCTGTTGCTGTATATTTGATGGATATAAGAATGCACTACTTTCGTCAATTGTGTAACCATGAACAACGAGATTAAAGCAAATTCTTTTTCAGTTAAATGTTAACAATTTAGGTAAAGAAATTTGATGGCAAGGAATAAGTA
>JACXGM010034888.1:0-11499 GCA_016801145.1 Umbra pygmaea | reverse complement strand
AGCCTGTCTGGGTATCTCCTCATCTCTAACAGTCTGTCTGGGTATCTCCTAATTTCTACCAGTCTGTCTGGGTAACCCCTCATCTAACAGCCTGACTGGGTGTCTCCTTATCTCTAACAGCCTGTCTGGGTTTCTCCTCATCTTTAACAGCCTGACTGGGTAACCCCTCAACACTAACGGTCTGTCTGGGTATCTCCTAATTTCTACCAGCCCATCTGGGTAACCCCTCATCTCTAACAACCTGACTGAGTATCTCCTTATATATAACAGCCTGACTGGGTGTCTCCTTATCTCTAACAGGCTGTCTGGGTATCTCCTCATCTCTAACAGCCTGTCTGGGTATCTCCTCATCTCTAACAGCCTGTCTGGGTGTCTCCTCATCTCTCACAGCCTGACTGGGTATCTCATCATCACTAACAGCCTGTCTGGGTATCTCCTAATCTCCTAATTGCTAACTTTCCTTCTAAAAGACAGTTTATGAGAGAGACAGTGAGAAAGAAAGAGATAGCAAACATTTCAGAACAGACGTGGCCTGAAAGAGATAGAGGGCTTCTGGGTATGATGGGATGAAAGACAAAGGCTGTGGCATTCAGCTGTGACTGTTTGTCAACAATAAGCAGGAAGGACCTTGAAATAATTTCAGTCAATGTTCAGGAAGCACCAGAGGAAACGTTTTCTGTGGAGTTTTGAGGGTTAAGGTTGAAGGTTTTAATATTAGTGATGAGTGTATCAGCACAGGAGCAAGTTGGGAATCAGAATATTTGACTACATGACCCAGCTGTGTCTGTGGCTGTTGAGTGTGTGTGGAGTGAAGTGTGTGTTTGGCTGTTGGGTGTGTGATTGGCTGTGGAGTGTGTGTGCGGCTGTGGAGTGTGTGTGTGGCTGTGTAGTGTGTGCAGCTGTGGAGTGTGTTAGCGGCTGTGGAGTGTGTGCGCGGCTGTGGAGTGTGTGCGCGGCTGTGGAGTGTGTGCGCGGCTGTGGAGTGTGTGCGCGGCTGTGGAGTGTGTGCACGGCTGTGGAGTGTGTGGAGTGTGTGTGCGGCTGTGGAGTGTGTGCACGGCTGTGGCATATGTGTGCGGTTGTGGGGTGTGTGCTTGGCAGTTGGGTGTGTGCTTGGCTGTTGAGTGTTCAATTGCCTGTTGAGAGTGATTTGTTATGGAGTGTGTGTGTGTTTACCAGCACTGAATGTGTTTACATGTGTGAAATTCAGATGTGTGCACGGTTCAATGTCTTTCTGTCTGCCTGAGCATCTAGCTGATCCAACCTGACAAAAAAGCATCAGGCTACCTTTTCACCAGCATCTCCTGCTCCCCCTTGTGTCCCAATCAGGCCAGCTGGACCCTGCCGGGGCAAGAGACAGGTATTGGTCATGAAACATTGATCAAAGGAATATTGGTCATGAAACATTGAACAAAGTAACATTGGTCATGGTCACTAGGGGGGCATTTTACACAATAGAAGATTACACAACATATTCCGCTAGCTTTCAGCAACATTTACGAATTAGCTCAAGCTATTTTCCATACTGTTTGTATTTACACTGTCATGTCTCCATACCCCAATTGCACGTTTGTGGGTGTGTCATTCAAGATGTTTTAAGCTGGATGCCAGAGCACTTCGCTCAGAAACAAGCCCAGCCCACTGACTTACAGTGAAGAATTTATCCGCAATACACATTTCTCCTGGGCTGTTAGCAAAGCCTCAAGTGGGATCTCTCTTGCGCTACCTCTGGAGGTCGCATGGAATTCCAGAGACCTGCAAGTTTACACTTTACATTTGTCTCATCCCGACGTCGGCTTGAGCGGATTCGAAAAATGTTGCTGAAAGCTATCAGAATCTATCGAAGTGTAGAAAGCCCCTAGTATACACAGAGTAATGACTGTCTGTTAGAAAAGGCATGATCCCACCCATCGCTGAGTTAATTTAAACCTGTTTCGACAGCAGGAATGCTGGAGGTCATGGTTTACAATGTAATGGTGATGTAACGACTGCAGTTGCCTGCTTGTTAAAGAAAATTACAAGAAGGCACCAAGGGCAATTTCCATCAATGAAACTTAAGCACATTAAGCTGAACAATGCAATTTATACATAAAATGTTTCGTTAAGAGTACTGAAGCAAAATGTCACATCAAATGCCAATTTCATCATTTATGAACAAGACAAAAGCAGGACCTGCTTTCACAGTATCCAACATTCCTAATCCTAATCTTTACTTTCACTGTAAATAAACACACAATGCACCAACATGGAATAATATTGTGGGAACATTTTGTTTATGGGCCTCATTTCTTTATCAATAGTATCTTTGTGGCAGGGCAATAGTTTGTGTTCTGCCACCCAGCACTGTGTAGCCAGAAGAGTGATCAAACTGACCTTCACATAACACTTGAGAATTGCCTGCTAGCAAAAAGATATTTGGCTTATGTAAATATGGGAAACAATGAGAAGAGAATAACCACTTCCAGATCAAGAGTCTGGATGAAGGACGAAGGTCAGGCTCAGCGCCAGCGTCTTTGAAGAGGAGGATGTTAGGAGTGCAGCGGCTTCTTCTGTGTAGTGCCTCCTGGGAGACGTAGTTGATAAAAACATCCCCAGTCTTGTTAACTGCTGCAACCACAGTATGATTCCTGTGGCTTTCTTATTATGTGATCATTGTGGTTCTCTCACACTGTGATCACTGTGGTTGTCTCAGTCTGTGATCACCGAGGTGGTCTCAGTCTGTGATCACCGAGGTGGTCTCAATCTGTGATCACTGTGGTGGTCTCACTCTGTGATCACTGTGGTGGTCTCACTCTGTGATCACTGTGGTGGTCTCACTCTGTGATCACTGTGGTGGTCTCACTCTGTGACCACTGTGGTGGTCTCACTCTGTGACCACTGTGGTGGTCTCACTCTGTGACCACTGTGGTTGTCTCACTCTGTGACCACTGAGGTGGTCTCAGTCTGTGACCACTGAGGTGGTCTCAGTCTGTGATCACTGAGGTGGTCTCAGTCTGTGATCACTGAGGTGGTCTCAGTCTGTGATCACTGAGGTGGCCTCAGTCTGTGATCACTGAGGTGGTCTCACTCTGTGATCACTGTGGTGGTCTCACTCTGTGATAACTGTGATTGTTTCAGTCTGTGATCATTGAGGTGGTCTTACTCTGTGATTACTGTGATTGTCTATATGGTCACTCTGGTTGTCTCTGGAATAAAGCACGATAGCATGATCAGTTGTTTTGTGTGTCACACAAATGCACACAAAGTTACAGCCCCAGATGGAATTTGTTAACAAAAAGAAAAAAGAAAAATTCTAGAAATTTCACATCCAACACTCCTGAAGGTTACCCTGGAAATCCAGAGTTCTCACGAGAGCACAATTTGAATTTGCTCAGCAAGTTACTCTGGCACTGAGTAATGCTGCTCATTAACTATGCCCTTGTAGCCGAGCTGCACCAATCACATTGGTGTATCTGATATAGGCGGGCCAGAGGCGTGTTAAACAGATGACGACAGCTCTGCGAGTGCGACCTCAAGTCATTAGTAAACATTGTAAGATCACTATGGATCTACACCAGTTGTTTGAAACTGCTTTGGCCCCTACAATGAACGAGTTAGACTTGGCTTTTTGTCTAAAAGAGGAACAGAAGGCGGCGCTCAAATCGTTACTTTTCATGAAGGACGTTTTTGCTGTTTTGCAGACCGGATAGGGCAAGGGTTTAATGTACCAGTTAGCTCCGCCATAGGTTTAGTGAAAACCCACTGGTGATTGGTCGTAGTGTTATCCAATTGCGTACAGTGAGATTTTCAAATGCACGCTTGGTGCCGCCCCTCGAGTTGAGTCATTTACATTACTCGATCCCAGACCCTAAATCGTTCAGGATTTGGGTCTGGATTTTTCCAGGCTACCTGAAGGTGGCAGTTGGGGAAGTATTGGTGCATGTTGTTTTAGTCCAAGTCTGCTCTTCATGGCCTCTTATTCTTACAGTGACAAGGCCTGATTGGATGCAGGCGTGTCTCGTCAGGTGATGGCAGGTGACTGCATTCAAGAGCCCCATTTTTACAACTTCTGGGCCAGGTGGTGCCCACAGGATGATGGTGAAACACTAATATGGGACAGGGTGCGTTCATGTCAATATATTAATTTGATTACTTTAGAAGAGTAGTCCATGAACTGTGTCTCTTTGTATACTGCTTTACAGTTTACTTTGATTGTTTGAATCATGTCTTAGTGAATCCATCAGTGGTGTGTTGAACAGAGAGAGGCCACATCTGGTGCAGGTTAGCTGCTGAGTACGAGCAGGGCTCAGGAGAGGCAGAGCCATGATGACACCACACTTTTGGACTGCATTAATTGTAGATAAGATGGAACAAAACGGGGTATCAGAAGGGGGGGTTTTCCTGGAAAAAGGAAGCCAATGCCATTTGGCTCTTTCTTAGATGACGCTGGTGTGGTGGCCATATGACTGGAGGTGTGATAAATCTATGCACATACACGCTGGGTCCTTGGAACAATTCTGCATGTGTCACAAGAATGGAGTGTTTCTGTGTGGGAAACACTCCAATGTTTGGAAGAGCCTTAATAATCCATCAACGCCTATGGTGCAAACTAAAAAGCTATACAATCCTGCCTGGTCTGATCTACGCAATAGCCAACAAGCCATCTTATGGCCTGCAGAACACATGCCAAATGAAATGTACACTATAGTTCCCAGGCATAGCCCCAGGACAGCTGAGGTATACATGTGTAATGTAGTGTCTGGAGCCATGGGAACACTAGTATCTCTACATAACAAAATCCTTTAATTGAGGCATTAGTGGGACAACATGGTGTCCTGTATACTAACAGAGAGACTGTCTGAAGATGTTCCCCTAGAGGCTCACAGGTTTGAGTGTGCTTTCCCAGCCCTGGAATCAGATGTGTGTTGATATAAATCATTCTGGTTTTGTAGAGACAGAAGACATCTCATGTGTTGCTAGTTTATTTCTGTTCCCCTCTCCTTCTTGCTGGCCCTCTTCTACACTTAAGTTGCTGAATATGATATTGTGTTATGCCTGGTGTCCACCAGCACTGTTCTACAGTTTGTATTCAGTTTGTTTTCAGACCGGCACAAACGAGGCGGGGCAGGGGGGTATGATCGCAGTGCCGTGGAAGTGGAAAGTGAGCTCAGATTACTTTTGCGGGAAAAGTACTTAAAATGATTTTTACGATTTTAAGACAACAACGGAAGATGACATGGCTCCAGAGTGACTTGTGACACAGACAGACAAGCACTGTAAACAATTGCGTCAGAAGGGCTACATTATCGAAAATGCAGGAAGTAAACATTATGAGTTTCTAAAGTTTTCAATGTTTGGGTTATATTTACATTTTAAGCTTTGATAAAAATCCAGTAATCATAACACAATTCCGAACTTGGTGGAACCGTGAATTTCATGATATTAGCAGAGTTCCACTTGTGGTGGGAACGAGGCATTATTGTACTGTAATAACATAATTTAAAACACGCTTTAAAGCAAATCGCTAACATGTCAATGACTTTATTAACAATTCAGTCATTTATAAATGCTTTCCCCTGGGAGTGGTTAAGGGGTCACACTAATATGGAAAAATACAATCTGGCAAAAAAAGTGCCACATCATAAAAATGAAATAATTGGATCAAACTCTGTGTGGATAACATTGCTATAATGGCTCTCTAAATGACACAACAGAGAACACATTGAACACAAAAAATACAGGAACCAGAGCGACATGACCTAGGGCTAACCCATAGACAGTATTTCTTAGAGCCTCCAGATGTATTTATTTGCAAAGTGAAATAATGGCATTAATTTGAGCTTCCATGTGTTTCTGAGCTGAGGTTGTTTTTTATGTACATAGAGCCTAAGGCTCCTCTTAGTCTTCAAAGGGCTTTAGCTAGCTGCAGTCAGTGTGTAAGTGGTAAATCTCTGTCATGTGTGCCCTCTTAGACAACAGAAAGGCTGCATCCCAAGTGGTTACCTTACCTAGGGCTATATGGCCCATTGGATTCTGATCAAGTACACAATATAGTGTAATTTGCGAAACAGCAATCCACATATGCATACTATGGCTTTTCAGGGGAAATGGGTTCCCTAATGCACAAGATGGAAGATGTGTTTTTTATATTTATGTTACTGAGTATGTGTTGAGTCGGTAGACTAGTCAGACCATAACACAACCAAGCAAATGTTATTGTACATTTCTGTTCCCTTTTTGGTGGGTCACTCAGTATAACCAGGGATGGGCAAAGATACATTCAAATGTATTTTAAAATAAAATACAAAATACAGTAATTTTAATTGTATCAAATTAAACTACAAAATACAGCAGCCACACCATGTATCAAAATAAAATACTGTAATACTTTCACAAGGGACCATGAAATCACTTCACAAACCTTCCATTTATTGGCTTATTTGTTTCATCCATTCACCAGTACACTGACATGGTTAATGCTCCTATCTACATTTTACATTTTGAAAAATTTAATAATTTAGTAGATGCTTTTATCCAAGGTACAAAGTACAGGGACATTCCCCTGGAACGACTTTGAGTTAAGTGTTTGGTAGAGTCGGTAAACGAACCGGCAACAACCGGCAAGAACTTCCAACAACAAGTCTGACTCCCTAACCACTGACGCTATCACTCCTTCCAATATCGTTCTGACTAGCAAAGGAGGGAGAATGACTTTGAGGTGTGCATTTTCAAGTCTAAAAAAATTAGAATATTGTGGAATAATTTAATTCAAAATGGGACACATTCATATATTCTAGATTCATCACACATAAAGTGACATATTTAAAGCCATTTTTTGTTTCAAACTCTTCAATTAAGGTTTATACTGTAGCTCATAGAAATCAAAGAATCCAGTATCTGAAAATATTAGAATAAAGAATTGATAATACAGAAATTTTGACCTTCTGGCTGGCTAATCAAGCACAGTAATACCATGGTCAGCAAACCAGTTACTTTTGACACTGGACTTGATAAAACATAGTGGACCAACACCAGCAGATGACTGGGCACCCCAAAGCATCACAGACTGTGGAAACTTCAAACTGGACTTTAAGCAACTTGGATTCTGTGCCTCTCCACTCTTCCTTCAGACTCTGGGGCCTTGATTTCCAAATTAAATGCAAAATGTACTTTCTTCTGAAACGATCTTTGGACCAGTGGTGTAGTCTACATGATACCAAGGTAAACACATTTCCATTCGTTCAGAAACTCTGTATTATGCTAGCAACACAAACTCTGATTTTTTTTTTCAAAATAATATTGCTCATTCCAATGCATTAAATAATCGTTGTAAATTCATTATAAAGCTACTGAAAAGTAATCCAATCAAATAGTTTTGTGTGTTCAAGGAAATACTGAGAGAATTTGATAGTCTGGCTTGGCCTGACAATCCTCTCAAGGCTGTGGTTATCCCTGTTGCTTGGTCACATTTTTCTACCAAACTTTTCTCTTCCAGTCAACCTTCCATGAATATGCTTTGACACAGCACTCTGCAAACAGCCAGCCCTTTCAGCAATGGCATTCTATGTCTTACCCTCCTCGCAGAGGGTATCAAGGAGTGTCTTCTGGACAACTGTTAAGTCAACAGTCTTCCCTGTGTTTGTGGTTGTGTGTACTGAATCAGACTGAAAGATCAAAGGCTCAGGAAACCTTTGCAGGTGTTTTTAGTCAATTTGCTGATTAGAGCTCTTCTAAGGTAGATATTTCTCTATTATAAATTCTTGATTCTAATATTTTGAAATACTGGATTTCTGATTTCCATGAGCTGTAAGCCATAATAATCAAGATTGAAACTAAAAAATGCATTTTCAGTCTTGTTCAATAGCAGATTTAGTTTGTAATGGGCACCAATCAGAGGCAGCACTTTTATGTCATCATGTAGACTTCTCAAAAAGTACTTTACAGTATTTTTAAAATACAAAATAATTAAGTATATTGATATAAAATACTATGCCTTTATCATTCAGCCTATCAAATACAAATTACAAAATACTATTTTGCAATCAAATATCACCAGGAGGCCATCAAAATTGTTTGCCACAGTTTCTCACTATCCGTGATGTGAAATCCCATCGAGTAGGAGTGTTTCTGGGCAACCTTGAACAGCCTGCAAACTCCAGACAAGACATCCTCTGTGGATTTAGAAAAATGTTTGGCAAACCCAGAGAATTATGCAAAAATAATTTTACACTTAGGCAAGCATTTAGCCCCCTGTGACAGCACCATATTCAGTCTGTGTGCATGGCAATGCACAAACATTGCATTGGGGGCTTTAGCTTTCACTTTGGCCTGCAGACCATTGAAAGCTGAAGCCATGAGAGCAGCCCCATCATAGGTCTGTGCAACAAGCTTATCCTTAAAATTGTAGCCCTACATGTTCTCATTTAATACATTAAAAAAAGACTAAGCATCTCGCCCCTCAGAAACAAAAAAAATCCAATAAATCACTTTGAAATTTTACCTGCACTGTCCACATAGCGAACAATGACAGAGAGTTGGGCACGGCAGGATATATCAGTTGCTTGATCCACCTGCCATCCAAAAAAGGGAGCATCCTGAATTTAATCCCTGATTTGATCAGTAACGATGGCTGCAAGAGCAGAGATCAAATCATTTTGAATAGTATGGGGCATACCAGAAAACACAGTTGAGGACTTGATTGTGTGAACAGGACAGAGTCATATTTAGCTAATGTTTCTGTGAATTCCCTGTAATTCCCATTGTTGGATGATTCACTACTCTCATAAAGTCCCTTAAATGACAGCTCCTGCCGGCCAAGCAAGGATGTCACATCAATAAGGCGGTTTAGGAAGGCCCTCTTTTTTTACTGTTTCATTATGTTTAGCAACTTGAATGCGAGCACCTTCATTGATTGCATGCTCTACCCTGATCCTGCCCATGCAACTTAATCTTGCACATGCACTCACATGTTCAATGCTCTTTTCAAACCCCACCTATGACCAAACAACATATACATGAGATGGTTTCATCAAGAGACATGGCCAGCAGTACATTTTCTTCGTCACAGCACTTCCAGTCAGCCAGCTAACTTTGTCATAGTGGACGTCCGTGGGCGGGACATAATCGCAGCATTTATCCAATGACCATTTAGTTTTGAATCACTGAAAAGAACTGTTCAAAGCAGCCCCATTCAAGTCCATGGATGCCAGGCATTAACAGGGAAATTCACTGTGACAATACAGGAATGTATGAGAAGGAAATCAAGGAAATCGAGACAGTTGACCTGATATATGTATCTGATTCTGAACAAACTCGTCTTCGAGATGAATGTGTTTTAATGTATTTTTGGTCAAAGCCGAGCTTCCCTTGCAGTCTTAAAGAAATCACACCTGGTCATCAGTACAGTATGGCTCTCTGATGTTGACAGGGTGGAGTCTGTATCAACCAAACATTTGAATTGCATAAACAAATGCATAATGGAAAACGTGTGCCATTTAAATGAAAGTATACTGTGCATAAGTGTTCAGACCGTATTATAAACAATCAGTTTAATAAGAACTACTTCAGTTATGTGTCATACTAACATGGCAACAGTAAGAGGAGTGGTGGGGGGTACCTTACACTGCTGAGGTGTGCGGTTATTCCCTGGCAACAAACAATCTGTCATGTGTTAATGCTTACTTAGTCAGTCAATTGTTGAGTTGGAGTGTTCTATTCATGGAGCTCCTTACATTTTCTATGCAGAATAGTGACTGAGCACTTAAATGTGGAGTGGTCACCAAAAACTCTGTTTATCAGTACAAGGTGATTTCCTTGAAGGGTTTGTTTAACTAAGCTGAATCTCATTCAGGTTTGAATTTGGAGAAACAAGAAAAGCCAAAGGCTTTACCTCCTCTGAGGGCAGGTGGTTCAGTAGCTCGTTCAACTTTCAAGAACACAATCAAAGGCCAGGAAGCTGGAAGTAATTCCCAGGGGGCCGGGGCTACACAATTATCTATTTCCATCTATCTTCAGGGTAAAGTTCAGCAGGAGCGAAGGCAGGTAAACTGGCACAGAACATATATGCTCCTAAGACCACTGCAGCGCAAGGGAAAATCCCACCCCAGGGAAACTTACATGGGGAAAGAGATACAATGGGGAAAGAATTTTGATAATCTCCTTTCACCAAATGCTTTCTGAAGAGGTCATCAGTTACAAAGAAACTTCTGACACCTAAGCACTTTGCTTTCATACAAGCTGTCAAGAAGTGTTTGGAAAACATTTGAACTTCATAAAAGTGGTCCCTTCCCCACAGTGAGACACTCAGTCAATGAGGGTGGTAGATATTTACATTTACATTTTAATAATTTAGCAGAAACATTTATCCAAAGTGAGTACAAACATTTAGGAGAAACTAGGTGAAGCAACTTAGTAGTAAGAGCATTCAAACATATGAAAGAGTGAATAATCAACAACAGGGGTAGAGAAGGATCATGCAGATAGCAAATTATGACAACAGAAGTGGAATACCACTAATTTAAGTACTCATTGAAGAGGAAGTTTTTCAGACGTTTCCTGGAGATGGGTAGAGATCTGTTGTTCTAGCCTCCAGTGGAAGCTGCTTCCACTATTGAGGAGCCAGGACGGAGAAGAGTTTTGACTCCTTGGATTGGGAGCTGACTTCCCGATATGAAGGGGCATAGAAATGCAATTTAACTGTTTTAGCCACAGGGACATTTCCTACTTAGAAGGCTGGAACATGGAATAAGGGTTGCTGTGAACAATGACATTGGAATACATACTTCAGTCCACTATAAATACAAAATGTGTATGTGTATTGTTAACAACTTCAACAAATTTACTCACTAAATTCTTCTCCCACTGAAAATTAGCCCCTCCATCATGCCACACATTCTGTTGTAATCTAAAATAGGTAACCAATTTCTTTTGGAGAGCGAATGGCAAACACGCAAAAAAACTCTTCAGCAATGAGTTGCGTGTTTAGTGACTATTTCACTACAGACAGTTTCACAAATGTCAACCAGGTTGCCTTTGGATTAGCCAAATTGACCTTGTAGTGTGCATCCACTCCTTCAGCAATAGCATAAGGTACAATTTCTGGGGAAATTGTGTGAAGTGTTCTTGCCGCCACTAGTAGTTTCCAGCTGGAGTGGCTGGAGTAACTGTATGGTGGGGTTGGAGCTGGTGGAATAACTGGGTCGAGTTTTTAGCAATATATTAGCATGATTAGCATGTTACTAGCATGTTTTAATAAGATATTAGCATTATTAGCATGTTTTAGTAAGATATTAGCATGATGAACATGTTACTAGTATGATAATCAGGGCTCTCAAGTCTCACGCATTTGGAGTGAGACACACGCATTTCAACCCGTTCACACGCTCACACGCCACACCTTGCATTTCTCACGCAGAGAAATTACCAGGATAATGCCCACCAGTTGCGCCGCTATTTTTAAGCAGTGGTACAGGTAGAGGAATCAATTGACCATTTGCTAAGCCAGGCCCGAAAACCGCCACA
>JACXGM010034887.1:0-12095 GCA_016801145.1 Umbra pygmaea | reverse complement strand
CTCCAAAATCTCCTGATAGCTAGCTGCATTGACCCTGCCCTTGATAAAACACAGTGGACCAACACCAGCAGCTGACATGGCACCCCAGACCATCACTGACTGTGAGTACTTGACACTGGACTTCAGGCATTTTGGCATTTCCTTCTCCCCAGTCTTCCTCCAGACTCTGGCACCTTGATTTCCGAATGACATGCAAAATGTGTTGTTGTTTTGTTGTGCTGCTTCTCTGTAGTCCAGGTCAGGCGATTCTGCCGCTGTTTCTGGTTCAAAAGTGGCTTGACCTGGGGAATGTGCCACCTGTAGCCCATTTCCTGCACACGCCTGTACTTCAGACTCAGTCCACTGCTTCCGCAGGTCATCCAAGGTCTGGAATCGGTCCTTCTCCACAATCTTCCTCAGGGTCCGGTCACCTCTTGTCGTTGTGCAGCGTTTTTTGCCACACTTTTTTCTTCTCACAGACTTCCCACTGAGGTGCCTTGATACAGCACTCTGGGAACAGCCTATTTGTTCAGAAATTTATTTCTGTGTCTTACCCTCTTGCATGAGGGTGTCAATGATGGCCTTCTGGACAGCAGTCAGGTCGGCAGTCTTACCCATGATTGCGGTTTTGGGTAATGAAACAGGCTGGGAGTTTTTAAAAGCCTCAGGAATCTTTTGCAGGTGTTTAGAGTTAATTAGTTGATTCAGATGATTAGGTTATTTGCTCGTTTAGAGACCCTTTTCATGATATGCTAATTCTTTGAGATGTCATTTTGGGTTTTCATGAGCTGTATGCCAAAATCATCAGTATTAAAACAATAAATGACCTGAAATATGTCAGTTGGTGTGCAATGAATCTAAAATATATGAAAGTTTAATTTTTATCATTACATTATGGAAAATAATTAACTTTATCACAATATGCTCATTTCTTGAGAAGGACCTGTATACCATTGGTAAGACTCAAAACAGGAAGATCAGATCAGAGTTTACCAGACAACATAAAAAACCTGTACAGTTCTGGAACAAAATCCTATAGACAGTAAAGACAAAGATCAGCATGTACTAAAGGATGGGAAGATAAGAGCATGGAGAATGTAAAGATCTGCTCATGATTCGAAGCATACCACCTGATCTGTGAAGCATGATAAAGGCCGTGTTATGGCATGGGCATGTATGGATGCCAATGGAACGGGTTCCCTTGTATTTATTGATTATGTTGCTGCTGACAAAAAAGCTGGATGAATTCTAAAGTGGTCAGGACTATATTATCTGCTCAGATTCAGCCAAATTCTGCAATAGACATTGGACAGTGCTTCACAGTGCAGATGGACAATAACCTAAAGCATACTGTGAAAGCAACCCGATACTTTTTTAAAGCAAAGAAGTGGAATATTCTGCAATGGCCAAGTCAATCACCTGAACAGAATTTAATTGAGCATGCAGTTTACTGGTTGAAGGCAAACACTGCAAAAACAAGCAGGAACCTTAGACAGCTGTGGTATACGCCTGGCTACCAAATATTAAAATGAACAATTGAATTCATGATTATTTCTGTTTGTCTAATTATTTTCAAGTCCCCAAAATCGGGGTGCTGTATATAAAAATGGTTGTATAATTATAATGCAGACAAACCCGGAAGTATTTTTATTTATTTTTCCTCCCTTCCCAATTGGTCTTGTTCAATTTTTCCACTAACACTGCCTTGTCTGCAGCACTGCAACTCTTTGGACAGATGCGGGATGGTGAAGCCATTCATCCAACCACGTCACCGAGCCGCAGATTCTTTTCACACTGCTCATCCAACATGGAAGCCTCTATTCAGATCATGTACAGGATGATGACCAACTATACTTCTGCCATTTGTGACCTTACAGGCGGTGACGTGGCAGGATAAATTATCTGATTTATCTAACCCAAATCCCAGGCAGCACTGTGCCAATGTGTGCTGCCTCGTGCTGGAGGTTCAAAACCCCAAAATTGAAGATGAAAGTCTACACTTGAAGCACAACTTGCTTCCATTATGGTGGCGTACAGAGTCAAAATTATGATAATTGTGTCACTTTGCTAATATTTACATGCATTCTTTTCTAATGTGAAACTAGGTTCTATCTGACTTTCAACAATGAACACAACCATCTCCAAATGTCCTCATAAAGAAAATGTATAGGCCTTCAAAAGGATTTCAAATGCATTTTTACTGCCATAGAGCATAGTTGTGTGACTTATTTCACTTTAATTAAGCATGTCCCGTCAGTGGCCCACTGATGTGTGGAGGTGATGAGGTATAGACTGCACTTGAGATGCCCATTGCCTTTGTTCGGTGCCAGAGGAGAGGGATTGTGCCAGCACCGCCTGCCAGCCTGTAGGTCCAGGTTCACAGCTGACATGCACTGCCGCTCATCTCCTTGACTCACACTGATTGCCTCTATCTGTATGGAAATGGTGGGTAATCACCCTAATATGTATTCCATCTCCTGTATTTGATAATGGTGCCATTATACTTCCCCCCTCTCTCCATCTCTTTCCTCTCTCCCGCTCACGCTCTCTCACTCATGCGCACGATGGGAACAGGTGGACTATTAATTATGCGTTAAAATATGGATCTCTCCATGCTCCACTTTAGCCATGGTGGGTTCGAACCGGATCGCTCACCTCACCTTTTCCCCCGACTCATAATTCTTTTCTCCCTGCTCTTTTTCCTCTTCCATTTACCACAATTTGCTGCACTTCTTCGCTCCTCCTGCCCTCCTGCTCTCGTTACCCCTTCACTCTTGCATTTCTTCCCTGTTAGTTTTCTCCTGCTCTCTCACTCTCCTTCTTTCGGGCTCAGACACTATTTAGCTCCAACATCCTGTCCTGTTCATGTCTCCAACTTTTTCCTATATTTCTCCTCTTATTTCTCTCTTGTTTTCATTTCCTCCTATTTCTCTTCTTACAGTTTTTTTCTCCTCTACCCACTCTTATTTCTCCTATCACTATATAGTATGTGATTTCTCATCTTACAGTTATTTCTCCTCTACCCACTCTTATTTCTCCTATCACTATATAGTATGCTATTTCTCTTCTTACAGTTATTTAACCTCTACCCACTCATATTTCTCCTATCACTATAGTATGCTATTTCTCTTCTTACAGTTATTTAACCTCTACCCACTCTTATTTCTCCTATCACTATAGTATGCTATTTCTCTTCTTACAGTTATTTAACCTCTACCCACTCATATTTATCCTATCAGTATTGTATGCTATTTCTCTTCTTACAGTTATTTCTCCTCTACCCACTCTTATTTCTCCTATCACTATAGTATGCTATTTCTCTTCTTACAGTTATTTAACCTCTACCCACTCATATTTATCCTATCAGTATTGTATGCTATTTCTCTTCTTACAGTTATTTATCCTCTACCCACTCTTATTTCTCCTATCACTATTGTATTCTATTTCTCTTCTTACAGTTATTTATCCTCTACCCACTCTTATTTCTTCTATCAGTATCGTATGCTATTTCTCTTCTTACAGTTATTTATCCTCTACCCACTCTTATTTCTCCTATCACTATTGTATGTGATTTCTCATCTTACAGTTATTTATCCTTTACCCACTCTTATTTCTCCTATCACTATTGTATGCTATTTCTCTTCTTACAGTTATTCATCCTCTACCCACTGTTATTTCTCCTATCACTATTGTATACTATTTCTCTTAATTGTCTCCTTGCTTCTATTTCTCACTTTTTATTTCATGGTTTATTCCTCGTTGTGTTTCTCATCTCTATTTCTCCTCTCTTGTTTCTCATCTGATTTTTTTCTCCACTTGCTTTTATTTCTCCTATTTTCAGGTTCTCAGTTCCCTGTTTTTTTTCTCTCTACATTCACATTTCTTCCATCTCTCCAACAATACTGCACACAGCACCACATGCAACTCCACACACAACAACAACACCACCCAGCAATGCACGTAACAACCCACAGAGCTACACAGAGAAGCACCGCTCAGCACAAACAAGACCACATGCACAAGCTTGCCAATAGAAAGCTGAGCCACAGTGGCAGGCTTGTTTGCAGGCTAAACACAAGAGACGTCAGCTGGATTAAGCTGTAGAAGTACATCTACTGTAGCCCGGCTCTGGTTTCCCTCTCAGCAATGAATCTCCCTGAAGTTGCAAAGCACGGTTAACAAACAAAATGTAAACGTCTGGAGGAGAAGTGGAGACCGTTGGTGGAACTGCGCTAGTCTTTTATTGGCAGTTTGACAGTGTTGTTTCTAATTAGTCTGCGTTGTTCCAAAAACACCTTGGGGGGGGGGGGTCTCTCAATGCAGCATGGTATGTTCCTCTGCCTGTGTCTTGCCACTTTAAGAAGGGTTGTCACGACAGCAGAGGGGGTGTGAGATGGAAGGGTTATGGTCTGAGGGGTGCTATTATAAAGAACGGTTCTGTTAGGGATCAGTCTGTGTCTCTGGAACATCGTGAGATGGATGATCTGGAGTTGGAGAGAGTGTTTTGTATAGTCGTATTCCTGAGTTCTATTCTTCGTTAATCTACTGTAATCGTAGTTCATTATGTAATTATAGCTCAGCTGCTTGATGTGATTGATATCTGGATCCAGAAATTTTAAAAGAACCCTTCAAATAATTCCTCATCATTTTTGTGATTTGTTCCTATGTTTCCACTTTACAGGGGCAGGTACTGTAGGCTAGTTGTTACATAATTTGAACAGTAACAAATGTTGGCTGAATGAAATCCCAGAGCAAGAATGGTGAAACAACTGGTGTTGAGTTTCTTGGCAATGCAGTTAACATAGTTCCTCACAGGTCATTGTTAGAAATGAGAATGTGTTTTCTGTCGAATGACCTGGTAAAATATAGGTAGAAAAACAACTGGAAATGTATCCATGCACTGAAATACAACATAGGTGCAAATATTTTTAGAATATTATTTTGTTACAACCCTGGCATTGCAACTGAGCTGCACAGGACAAAAGCGGTAATGCTGGCAGATTTGGAGGACTTTGGTGATCACTATAAAAAAAACAGGAAGTGTCCACCATCAACACTGAACTGGAGTTATAACTCGATTAATGAGCCAGTTCGACGCTCTGGAGAGTTGATCAACGTCAAGATGGGAACTGGGACAAACTGGAAATTTACAAGATGCTCACAGCTGTGAAATCTAAATAAATTTTGAGACACTGAAACGAATGCTACTTATTATCTCACATAATCTGTTGTTGACAGATCTACTGTATCATTTACATTGTATGTGTTCTGTCCAGGTGAGATTGAATCCACTTTAATCTACTTTATTCCACTCTACACTTCTGCAAATAAAAACTTTCCACAGACCGTTCTAGGTTTGGAGCAAGAGGATTCTGCATGGAAACAAAAACGTTTCTCCTGTGGTATTCACGTCACCATTGTTTAACTTTGAGTTTCTTCATCCCATCTTAACTTCTGTTCTCTGAGTTAGTGTTATATCTGTCAAAGGAACAAAAAGGCCATCCATTGAGGGGTTCCCCTGCAGGAATCAATCACATATTATTTGTTTAGGGTTTATCCCCTTGGAAAAGACTGGGGGGACTCTAATCACATTTAGCTTTATTGGCATAAAGGAGAGCACTTTCCTCCTGGCTCTGAGAAACAGGGCAGATCAAGAAAAGGGAGTTGATGGAAGTGTAGGTGCTTCTGTTTACGCTCCCTTGGGCCGTTCCTTCTTCCATCGTCCTTACCGCTATCTAACTAGCCTTACTTCTTGTACACCTATTGGAAATATTGATCCTATGGCTTTCAGAATACAGTTTAGGAGTGGTAGCAAATTAAATAATGTCAAAGTAAACAAAATTATCTAAAGAGGGTGGTGAGAAAACACAGCAAAGTAATCCTTTAATTGAATTAGTTAAATTATTAGTGAAAATCTTCCTCTTTTGCCTGTCTGTTCTTCTCTCTCTCTCTTCCCTCCATCTCATTTGGTTGCCAGGCAACAGTTTCAACAGCTTCTCCAAGGTTCTTTTGTCGGTGCCCTGAGGCTGGCACAGGGAAGGGTGCAACACCACCGTTGCGCTAGGGTTGTCTGCCAACCCGTGGCGCCCGCAGCCGGGTCTAGAGTAGAGCAGCGTCCCTGTGGCCCACACAGGAGTGCCTTGGGCAGGCAAGGTGGTGTTATTGTGGAGCTAATGATGACGGGGCCAACAATGGAGCATTTCCCGCCCAGGGCAGCAAACACCGGCTTCCAGTAGGGTCATCCTCACTGAAAGAGGAACATCACGCTGCACCATTCCAGGGCAACACATCTCTAAGCCCCCAGAGTAACATCTAACATTGGAATCATACTTGTTTCAGAAACAAATAGTCACCTTTTTTTAAGTCCGTAAACATAACTACAGAATCTTCTCGAAATTATTGTTGAAGTGATTGCTTTCTTCTGCTTGTCCTAATATTGTATGTCCTGGCAAAACCGCCCAGAGGGAGGGTTTCCTGAATAGCGTGTCACTCACAACACCACTGATACTTTGTCTTTGTTGTAATTTGATGTTTTTTTGTTTGTTGTTGTTTTGCTTTATTCCCAGTGATTGACACGTCGTAATCACACCAATAATGACGTGTCTCTTTTTTCCATTGTGTGCTGTTCTAAAAGTAGCCATCAGTCTTTGTTTGCTGCATATACAGTCAGAATTACATGCAGACAGCCTGGCTATAGTCTGGTGGAAACATACAGTTTAGGACAACGGGACCCTAATATAATCCGTTGCGTCAATACAGACGATATCTGAAATATGGCACCAGCTACGTTAGTTAGCAATAGTATCGGTCCTGTTGATAAGTTTCTTTCAGTAAGCTTCTGCACAAAATGACTGTGTTTTTCTAACATGCTGTTTTAAACCTAGGATATCATCAGGATAAAAGAAAACACACTGTGATATGGTAGCAACATCCCAGTGACACACTGTTCATTTAATAGTTTCCCCAGATCCACCCATGCCTTGTTCCTAGCTGTCATTCTTCCACCAGGGTCCTCCCCAGGGTCACAAGCCAATCAAACCAGGTATTACTCATTCCTGTCCTGCTCCTAACCAATCGGCTACATCATTACTGGACTGTCTCTGCTTATTAAAACCACTCCTTACAACAGTCCGGTAGACATTTACCACTTTCTGTACCCACCCCCCTTCCCCAACACACACACACCTCACACGCCTTCTTCATGTCAGGCTTTTGCACTTATAATTTGGAATGACTTTTTTTGCAGGTCACAAAGTTCCTATGCAGACCACATTAATGATTCTAATGTGAGAAATGGTGTGTAACTCGGTTGCATTGTCAAATATCAATTGTGTTGCTGTGAGGCCTCTGACACATCACAAGTGATAAAGAACATTCTCCCCAGCAGGCCGGTCTGAACGTCGGAAGGATCTCGTTCTCCATTGGCGACGACCTCTCCGGAGATGCTTAGTAATTATGTGAGTGAATGTTATGGCACTGCAGCATCCATGTGGGTTTGGAAAAAGTGCCAGCCCTGCTGGATCGCACGGCGTTGGGCTGCAATTGGACTTTCCAGAGGTGGCTGGCGTACCAAGAGTCTGTGTTAGCATTTTTGGCGGGCAGGTGACAGCTGTCAGTCATCGGCGCAGTGACCGCTGTGTCAGCATGTCAGATTAATTTTTCATGAACTCAGAGTGAGGTATAGCAGCGTTTGCGTAGGGACTGATCTGTGAACGGTGTACTCGGTATAACCTGGTGGATGATTTGCATACATAAGGACAGATCTGCGATCAGTATTACCTGGTGGATGATTTGCATACATAAGGACAGATCTGCGATCAGTATAACCTGGTGGCTGATTTGCATACATAAGGACAGATCTGCGATCAGTATTACCTGGTGGATGATTTGCATACATAAGGACAGATCTGCGATCAGTATTACCTGGTGGATGATTTGCATACATAAGGACAGATCTGCAATCAGTATTACCTGGTGGCTGATTTGCATACAAAAGGACAGATCTGCGATCAGTATAACCTGGTGGCTGATTTGCATACATAAGGACAGATCTGCGATCAGTATTATTTGCATAGGGACTGATCTCTTGACATACATTGCGACGGATCTGTGATCAGTACAACCTAGTGGCTGATTTAGATAAATGGGGACAGATCTGTGATAAATACAGCTGATTTACATATGCACACACACTTTCACAAAATGAAGCCAGCCCATTGACTGAACAAAGACCAGTTCACTGAAATGCCAAATGTGATCTTGTGATTGGCTGTCAAGATGATTGACCGCAGGGCTCAGGAGCCTATTATCTCTCCCAGTGAAATTACAGCACTGTGATTGGATGTCCTTCCAGCCAGTGCGTTAACAGCCAGTCACAATGCAGAAAATAGGTTTTATTTTTTGGTTTCTTTCAGCTGCAACCCTGAGACAAGGACACGCTCTCATTTTAAAGAAACGCATAAACCTCCTCTGTTAACTTCTGACAAAATTAAACAGCGCGCCATCCTTCAGCGCCGACTTTCCTATCTCACGACACCATGGCTTTCACTAACAAATGCTTTCTGAAAAGGTTCAACACAAACACATTTATGGGGCGAGATGGATGAAGTGAAAATACAAAAATGAAGCAAAAAATAATGCTTGGAGGGGGAGATCATGACAAGATTGATGTGCAGGAAGCCTCATCAAGTTGTCTGGCCTTTAATAAATGTCAGCCTGACTGTACATTTTTCTAACTCTGTATATCTATCTCTCTATACTTTCTCTCTCCCCCTTCCCCTCTTCCACCCTCTCCTTGCTCCAGTCGATCCGGGAGGTCACGGGCTACGTGCTGGTGGCTCTGAACCAGTTCGACTACCTGCCCTTGGAAAACCTGCGCATTGTGAGGGGCATCAAGTTGTATGAGGCACGCTATGCCTTGGCTATTTTCCTCAACTACCGCCGCGACAGCCACTACGGGCTTAAACAGCTGGGCCTTCGCAACCTCACAGGTAAGTGGACATGTGTGGATTCATCCCAAAGGTGTTCAATGGGGTTGAGGTCAGGGCTCTCTGCTGGCCAAAGGAGTTCCTCCACAACAAACATGTCAAAACATGTCTTTATGAACCAGGAAAGACCCTTCCCTAAACCTTTGCTACTAAGTTGGAAGCGCCCAGTTGTCTAAAATGTCTTTGTATCCTGTAAAAATAACATGACCCTTCATTGGAACTAAGGAGCCTAGCCCAAACTCTAAAAAACAGCCCCAGACCATTATGCCCCCTCCACCATTAGTAAGGGTGTACACCAGCCGCGGTCGGTGGATCTTAATTGGGGAGGACGGGCTCGTATTACGCTCGGAACCGGAGTGAATGGAATGGTGCGCAACGAACAAAACCAATTGTTTTTTTTGATTTGCACACATTCCATTCACTCCGGTTCTGAGCGTAATACGAGCCCGTCCTCCCCAATTAAGATCCACCGACCGCGGCTGGTGTACACATATAGTGTATATTTATAAATTGAATTACTTAAATCCTAAATGCTGATTTGCTGATAGCCATGGTACAGTAAACGTAGCCATATGTCATTGGTATGATGTGAAATCACATAAATCTTTACTTCTCTAATTGCAATGGGAACAGGTTTATAAATGGTGTAAGTCATCTCTAGGGGTTGGTGATATATTGTCAATATAACATGGCTAAGATCTCTGTCCAGGCATCTTGCGATGCATTGTGCCTAAGAACAGATATAAATTGGGTGAATGTTGATTTGGCTAATTTGCTGTGGTATATGAGACTCTATACCATGGGTATGTCATCGCAAAACATTTGAATGCTCAGTATATGTACCATTTTTCTAAGAAAGCACGAGTGATCTGGCAAATCACATTTCTGTTATTTGTAATGGAATTGAAATTGAACTACAGTGCATCCGGAAAGTATTCACAGTGCTTCACTTTTTTTGTTACACCCTTATTCTGAAAAGGATTCCATCCATCCATCCATTTTCGTCCGCTTATCCAGTATCGGGTCGCGGGGGCAGCAGCTCCAGCAGGGGACCCCAAACGTCCTTTTCCCTGAAAAGGATTACATTTGTTATTTCCCTCACAATTCTACAAACAATACCCCATAATGACAATGTGAAAGAACTGTGTTTGAAAAAAATTAAAGAAGCACATGTACAAAAGTATACACAGCCTTTGCCATGACACTCAAAATTGAGCATAGGTGCATCCTGTTTCCACTGATCATCCTTGAGATGATTCCACAACCTGATTGGAGTCCACCTGTGGTAAATTCAGTTGGTTGGAAATTATTTAGAAAGGCACACACCTGTCTATATAAAGTCACAGTTAACAGTGCATGTCAGAGCACATACCAAGCCATGAAGTCCAAGGAATTGTCTATAGACTTCTGAGACAGGATTGTATCGAGGCACAGATCTGGGAAAGGGTACAGAAAAATATCTGCAGCATTAAATGTCCCAATGAGCGCAGTGGCCTCAAACATCTGTAAATCGAAGAAGTTTGTAACCACCAGGACTCTTCCTAGAGCTGGCTGCCCAGCCAAACTGAGTGATCATGGGAGAAGGGCCTTAGTCAGGGAGGGGGACCAAGAACCTAATGGTCACTCTGATAGAGCTCCAGCATTTCTCTGTGGTGAGAGGAGAACCTTCAGAACAACCATCTCTGCAGCACTCCACCAGTCAGGCCTGTATGGTAGAGTGGCCCGACGGAATCCACTCCTCAGTACGAGTCATATGACAGCTCGCCTGGAGTTTGCCAGAAGGCACCTGAAGGACTCTCTGACCATGAAAAACTAAATTCTCTGGTCTGATGAAATAAAGATTGAACTCTATGGCATGAATGGCAAGCATCATGTCTGGAGGAAACCAGACACCTCATCAACTGGCCAATAGCATCCCTACAGTGAAACATGGTGGTAGTGGGATCATGCTGTGGGCATGTTTTTCAGGGACAGGAACTGGGAGACTAGTCAAGATCAAGGGAAAGATGAATGCAGCAATGTACAGAGACATCCTTGCTGAAAACCTGCTCCAGAGCGCTCTGGACCTCAGACTGGAGCGAAGGTTCATCTTCCAACAGGAAAACGACCTTAAAGTGTAATTCTCGCCAAATAAGATTTTCCCTATGATAGCATCAAAATTGCTATTTTTAAAAAACTAAGAAGGCTCGCACAACATGAAACTTTGCTTGAAGTATCATCAGGGGTTGTACACATGAACCTCAGCATTGAGAACATAGTTTCGGTACACAGAGTTTAATAAAAAGAAGGTTTTATACAACTCACCTTAGCAGTTTGTGTTTCTGGTGGCTCATATTTTGGTGGCTCCCACTCTGTGAATGTCCTTGAGTGGCCCAGCCAGAGCCCAGACTTGAACATCTCTGGAGAGGTCTGAAAATTGATGTGCACTGACGCTCCCCAACCAACCTGATGGAGCTTGAGAGGTCCTGCAAAGAAGAATGGGAGAAACCCCCCAGAAATGGTGTGCCAAGCTTGTATTGTAGCATAATATTAAAAAAGACTTGAGGCTGTAATTGCTGCCAAAGGTGTTTCAACAAAGTATTGCGCAGAGACTGTGAATACTTATGTACATGTTATGTAGATGCTTTTTTCTTTTTTGTGAGTACCGGATGCACTGTATAAGGCATGAAAAAATAGCACAATCATTAAGAAACATAGCAATAAAGAAAACTAGAACGGCTTGCATTGTCAAGAAACTGCAATGTGATTGCTTTGCGTCCCAAAGTGTGATGGGTGTGATGCAAAGCGTCCCAAAAATTAACAATGTCCATATTTCCAGCGGTATACCACCAGGGGTCCTAGTACCCACTACCCAGACTGAAGAGTTTTGCTCAACTACGGCTCCATTTCCAATAGGCTACATTTCCCTATGATAAAAGGCTGTTTCACACAATATGCAGTTATTTTTCATGACTTACTTTGCTTACGGATTAACAGAAAATTAAACCCAAGGGTCGGACATCTGGCAAAGTCGCGCCGACGGTGAGTGCCCGTCGGCTTTGTCTTGGAGCTGCATTTGTATTCAAGTTTGCACTAAGCATTGCAGACAAGGGCAAAATAATCAGTCCCACATTGGGGGGGGGGGGGGGG
>JACXGM010034886.1:0-11840 GCA_016801145.1 Umbra pygmaea | reverse complement strand
GTAGAGAGGAGTAGGTATATATGAACACTCACCACACATCAGCTATTAGGTAGAGGTGAGTAGTTATATATGAAGACTCACCACACATCAGCTATCAGGTAGAGGTGAGTAGTTATATATGAACACTCACCACACATCAGCTATTAGGTAGAGGTGAGTAGTTATATATGAACACTCACCACACATCAGCTATCAGGTAAAGGTGAGTAGTTATATATGAACACTCACCACATATCAGCTATCAGGTAGAGGTGAGTAGTTATATATGAACACTCACCACACATCAGCTATCAGGTAGAGGTGAGTAGTTATATATGAACACTCACCAAACATCAGCTATCAGGTAGAGGTGAGTAGTTATATATGAACACTCACCACACATCAGCTATCAGGTAGAGGTGAGTAGTTATATATGAACACTCACCATATATAGGCATGGTGGCCTAGTGGTTAGCACTGTGGCCTCACAGCAAGGTGCTCCGGTTTCCCCCACCATCAAAAACATACAGGTTAAGTTCTCCAGTCAGTGCCCCTGACGAAAGCACTGGCTTAAATCTGGAGTTGGTCCCTGGGTGCTGTAAATGGCTGCCCACTGCTCCCTTGAGGGATGGGTTAAATGCAGAGAAAGAATTTCGCTATGTGTATGTGACAAATAAAGTACCTTTACCTTACCTTACATATCAGCTATTAGGTGGAAAGGTGAGAAAATATAGTAAAGATAGTAGAAATACATGCCAAAGAATGCTGGTGGTCTCCAGGATGTGTGTTTTATCAGCATTGAATGATCTCACCACTGAGTTGTGGTTGTTTCACCTAGTTTACCTTAAATGTATTCCCTCGCTGTATATCGCTCTGGATGAGAGAATCTGCTAAATGACAAAAATGTCAAATGTAAATGTAGAAGTCAGTATTGTTGAGGTACTGGTAAAGTATTATTTGTCAGTGATTATTATTTGTGGTTAAGATGCATTAAAGATTATTTTTTTTACAGAAAGGTCTGGTTAGACTGAAGTGTGATTATTGAAATATAGTTTGCAATTCAAAAAGGAGCATCTGTTCACCATTAACTAATATCATGGCTCAAGTCCATAATTCCTGTGGTGGTTTAAAATACTAAGAGAAATGAAGAAAAGAAGCATCCTCAGACCCATGACAGGAAAGGATTGAATGCCAATGTTAGAGCAACCGGCTCATTAGACCAGGAGCTGGATGAATTTCTCAGCACATTACATTCCCCAATGCTTCTGCATGTGATAGAGTTGACGGTGACTGAGATGGTGGATGTGTAAGACTTTTTTTCCACCATTTTCCCACCCCCCCAATTCCTACTAACCCTGCCTGGTCGGCAGTTTCACAACTCCTTGGACAGTTGTTTGGGATGGTGAGAGGCATCCAACCACATGTCGCCAAGCTGCCGATTCTTTTTGCACTGCTCATCAAACACAGAATCCGTTAGTCTGATCATGCATGCGATGATTACGTTCACCAACTATACGTCCGCTGGAGAGCAACATGGCAGAATATATAAGCCAAAACCCGGGCAGCGCTATGCCAATTTGGACTGCTTGTGCACGAGGTCCGGGAAAATTCAGAGAACCCATAGTCAGGCTCAAACCACTGACTATCATGAGGTAGACTGTCCTACAATGCAGGAAAATTGGTATTTTAACATTAGGAAGACTTGCCACTCACAATACAAAAAAACAAGGCTGTAAAAATGTGGGTGGTATGCTAGAAATATTAACTGGTGGTGGCCCTAGACGCCCTCAATACTAAAGGTGACTTCCAGCTTTCAAACAGAAAGCACATTATTGCCAAGATCATGGATGATATTGCATGTTATTTTAAATACTACAGGGCCTTATCTAAATATAAATCTAAATTAAAAAAGTGTTAATCAAATGCACATTAGTACCCTGTGGAACAAAAAGACAGCTAAAAGGCCTTTATTGGCTTCCTACTACTTTCTCCAAGAACAAACTAACTTTCTTTGTCATCCTGTCCAAAAATAGGAGCCAGTTTTCACTGTCACAAAAACAAATGCATCTGTCAGTGTAATGCAAATGCATTCCAGTAATTTCACATCCAAGAAAAAAATATTAATCTGAGCCTCTACTTCCTCTCAGAGTCTTTTTATATTAAGAGAGAGAATGCAAGATGTAAAATTTACAAAATGTTACATTACTAATGAAAATGTTATTTGTCATTGGCATGGCGCAACTGGTGTTCAAAAGCCCCCTGGGTAGATTCCCCAGCCACTAATGTTAAAGCTGTCATTCTGCCTGTGACCAAGAGAGTTAACCCCAGTTTTTCACTATACCAACCTCAACTGTTCAGTTAAACCTGAAATTCCCTAGTTTTCACTTGTAATTCTCATACAGGAGTCTGCTCCCTCAAAACAAATGTAGCATCATAAAACTTAAAATATAACATTTCAAAGATGTTTGCAAGTTCATGCTATTAAATAATCTGCTTGAGTATTCTTTAATATTTTTCCGACAAAGATTATGTGTGAAAATAGTGTGGAACAGACCATATTTTAATATTCAGAGAGGCAATTCAGTTCTGTGTACATCGCTGGATCAATCTCTGAAGAAGACCTTTTGATAATGGGACTGGCAGTTTACATCATTACTGTTAACTGGACCAACTGAAGTGCGATAACTTATTTAGGGAAACTGCCAACTGCAAAACACATCCCTGGCTTCCTCTCTCCCTTACCACTAGGCCGGTGGTACCACCTGACAGTAGTATATTAAATATCATTAATAAATTATAATCAAACAAATAGAAAGATACACACTTTACCATACAATATATAGTAATGCAATGAACTGTATTATATATAAAATATGTAATCAAACCAGTCAAGTGGAACAGCATCAGCATGTGGTGACCAAGAGATATTGTATTTTACTGCATTGGTAAACATTCTCATATCTCATACAATAAACTCAGGCACACGCACACATACAGAACAATCCCCCCACACACTTTCTCTCAGTTGTCAGTCTGACAATTTGACTTGGAGAAGCTACAGCAGCACAGAATTCATTAATATACAGCCTTGGGCTTTGTATGTTTACAGATCTGATGTCTCACACACCCAAACACTCAACACTCTGGGGCACCACAGAGAAGGTGAACGCAAGGTTAGGGAATACAGTTCCTCCAGGATTCCACAGATACTTCATATGATATCTTCCAGATGAAATGCTTGATTTATATGCTGCAACGATGACATTAGGCATGAATATGCAATGATTTTTTTCAATTTGCCCGCAAAAATTAGTGCACATCGAAAAAGGTTTGCTGGCATGTGGCTTGTAAATATATGCAGACCATTGCCTAAAATTGTGAGCCATCTTTCTATACTGCAATATGCTGTGTGTTCAGTTTTATGCAAAATGAACCTTATGTTGTGGAAATTGTGGATTGCTTCATGATGGTTGGTTTTGCCCAAATTTTGCCATGTGTAACTGCAGAATCCAGAAAGGACTTCAAAATCAAAACTATTCAACCCCCATTGCAAATCAGGTTAATTGTAAAAGTTCAGACTGTCAGCTGTTTGCAATAAACAAATCAAACAAAAGCAATTGAAATGGCTCAACACAATGAATGTTTCAAGTGGTTTGCCCAATTTCAACTGCAAATGCAAATGATAATGTTAAAAATTTGCCAACGCCTTCTTGGCAAGCACCTTTAGTACTTTGAAGAGCACACTTTTGCTGTTATGACCTGCTGCAAACGAGATGCATAGCCAGACACCAGCCTCTGGCAGTACTCTTATGCTGCAAATGAGATGCATGGCCAGACACCAGCCTCTGGCAGTGTTCCTGAGTAAACTTAGCTCATTACTCATGAGCGATGGCTTCCAGTTCAGTAATATTCTTGGGTTTGCGTGCTGTATTGATGCCCAAGATTCAGCATCCTCGCAGGCAGCATTACTTTTTCTCCTAGGAATTCCTGACAATTCAATTAATCCACCGCGCCTGCCACACACTGCAGGTTTCCTGTCCAGGAGATGCAAAGCAGCCCCAGATCACCACCATGCTTAACTGTGGGCAGAGAGTTCTTTTCAGTGTATGCTTCATTCTTATTCCTCCAGACATACAGCTGATCCATTGTGACAAAATATCCAACTCTATGGCATCTTTATATGATTTTGTAGCCTGGGAGAACCCTGACAGACTTCCGGAAAATTTGAGATTTCCTATGGAAGTCAGTCTGGCCAAGAGCCCATTCAAGCCCATTTCCAATTTTTCCAAATAGAGGCACCAATCACAACCATTGAGGTGGGCTTTACACGATGGCGATGGCGCAGCTATATACTGCCATTGGTTGAAGCAGACAATACCAATGATGGCTGCCGCAACGGAACATCACTCGTTCGAATCAGCAATAGCGTCTGTTTTAAGCAATTTGAATGTTTTGTTTTTGTTAAAAACTGAGCAAACAACAACACTCAAAGCATTCATATCTAAAAAATAGATGTTGTCACGTTCTTGCTCACTGGATTCAGCAAAAGTCTGATATATCCAATTGCACCCAGAAGCATTTGAGTGGCGTCCATTGGTGACGCCCCTTTGGAAATGGGCTGTGAATGAACCTTCCCCAAACCCACTCTCAGTTACAACTAAGAAGGGTCTGGTGTCAACCAGGCTAATGATTTTGAGCATATTGGAGCTGACTTTTCTTGTACTTTTATGTCAGTAGTGGTTACTCCACCCAGTTACTCCACCCACTCCACCTAGTTACTTAACCCACTCCACACGTTTACTCCTCCCAGTTACTCCACCCACTCCAACCACACCACACAGTTACTCCATCCAGTCTGCCTACTCCACCCAGATACTCTGCCCACTCCACCAAGTTAAACTGCCCACTACACCCAGTTACTCCTCCCACTTTATCCAAGTACTCCACTCACTTCAACCAGTTACTACACCCACTACAACTACAAAACAAAGTCCACCCACTCCACCCATATGCTACACCCTCTCCACCAAGTTACTCTACCCACGCCAACCACACCAAATTCTTACTCCACCCACTCCACCCAGTTATTTCACACACTCCACCAAGTTACTCCGCCCCCTCCACCCAGCAAGGTCACCTACTCCAAATAGTTTTGTTTGATTTGTTAATTGCAAACAGCTGAAAGTCTGTACAATTTGTCAATACAACTGATTTGCATTGGGGGTTGAATCATTTTGATTGCAATTGTACATAATACAGGCACTGTTATTAAAGGATGGATAAAAGCATTTAATTTTGTCCAAGCTAGTTGTAGAAAAAAGCTACAGCTGTGTTAATGTGTCTACTGCAGTTATCCTTAATTTTACTGAGTAACTATAGTCTTTATTTTTACAGTTTGAGAATCATGAATTATAACATAAATAACTAAAGGATGCAATGCAAAGTTTGAAGTGAATCCTCGAATGACCTGCTCCTACAATGAAGAAACATGAAAAAGTCTAGCAAGCCTAAATTGGACAGAAGCCTAGAGAGAGTGCGTGTGTATGTGTAGGGGGGAAATAATCTCTCTTCATCTTTTTCCGCTGGCTATATTTCCAAATATACTCCCAGAGATCAGCCCCTTTCCTAAAAATACATGAACACAGGTCCCTACTGTTTTGCGGTGATAAATGCTGCAGGATTCAAACTGTTCAAATATTAAATAGCCCTAGTTAGGAGAGATATGAAGTTTTACTGTTCTCTGTTTAGACCAACACGATCTCTGCTGAGTGAGACTTCACCATGAACAACACACCGGCCAAATTCATTTCAAGACTGTTCAGACAAATTAACAGAAATAAAGCAAAATCAATTAAACTTGTTGAAAGTATAATAATCTTACCAGAAGAGCCAATGATGATTTACTGGACATTGACTACTCATGAATGGATCATAAAAACAAAAGTATGTGTACAGTTTCAGCCTCGGACATATTCAAATAGCATTCCAATCTCAGCAGTTGCCTACAGTGTACAACATGTCCTACATACACTGAAACAGTTCAATGGGACAACTTGCAGTTGTTACATAACTTATTTAATTATTTCATTTAATTATTGGTCCATATGGCTTGCGTCTCATATCCCATTAGAACCCAAAATATAAGATTGTTAAAACTCAGCTTTTTCTCCAATGTTTGTATACAAAGTAAATTAATGACATACTGCTTAAAAACGTTGTTGAAATAGTAACTTTACATCATGGATGATTTCAGTAGTTTCATTTACACTTTGTTAATGTTTCAACTGCTCATTGCCCTTTTAAAGTTTTAACACAACCTGCGGCCAACGGACTACTGCCCAACCAATGTGTTCCTTAATCCCTGGGCTGGTCCAGATGGCCGCCATATGTCAGCGGAACATGTACAGAGGGCCAGGAACACGCGACTGGAGACAGGAGAGAGGTGTTGTGCCATTATTCATTTAATTAAGGCACCCTATTGCCTTAAGTCATGGGAGTGACCAGCAATAATAAGGTCCAAATACTCACCAGAAATTATGTAAACGGCTATGCTAGAAAGAACAACCATATCAGTAGATTAACTCGAAGCACGTTTTTAATCAAAGGATTTGTGAAGACAGTTCGGTTTGGATTCTGCCTACGATGTATTAGCTTGACTCGGCTGGAGGTTGGAACACGCTCACACCATTCAATAAATGAGTGATCGTCTTACAGAAAGCACCACTGGTAGACAACCGATAGACAAAAGACCATATTTTCACAACACACTCACACATTGCTTTACAAACCATGCACACAGGCAAGGTTTGTAAATCACGGCAAGGGGACCCAATTAGACATTTGAGCCAGTGAGGGCAGGGTGGGAATACAAAAGAAAACACTGTCAGCTCAGGATTTTAAGATATTACGTGAGCTCAAAAACAATGAATGTACTGTAGAATGAGCTCTGCGTTTACTAGCATGCGCTTTATCGTACACATCAAATGAAGGAAAGGAGTAAAACCATTACCTACATGATTGTCATGGAATGTAAATACAGTACAGTATACTCAGGTTTTCTGTACAAGCCGCATCTCTGAATAAATAATAAAATAAGTGAACTACATTGATGGACAGGACACTCAATGCTTAGTGTCTAGATAAGAGGTGGGTTTAAAATATTTTGAATGTGTTGCGTAAAGAACAGGACAATCCCAGTTTAGTCAGGAATATCTTCTAAAGAGCCATACAATAGCATGATTTTAAACAAAAGAGAAGGACAAAGCCGCTTTCTTAAAAAAGACAAAGCACACAACAAAAGCCCACAGTAAAGAAAACAACATTAATATTACACCCACTACACTAAATAAAATACACTGTAATTGCTGAAATATTTATGTTTTGTTTTTAACAAAAGCAATACAAGACAGACACCTTGGGTCATTTTGTGTTTGTCAGTATGATACGAACATGATGAAACATGTTTTGCTTTGAACATTAACTTGTTCCACCTGCTGTAATTACAGTATCCGGCTGTAGCCATCTGGCTTGTAAAACGGCAACATCCTGTCTGATGAGGTCACAGGTCACACCCATACACTTTAGGATGTTTCATACTTTTGGGGACACCAATAATGATTCCCGTATGAAATAATGTCTTCCCATAACCCAAAACCACTAATCCATCCACAAATGTTATCATTTACCTCAGACCAAATCCTTCCCAATAGCAAATCAAGCTCCAGAGAGGAGATTGCATGCTAGTGTCTACACGCTACTTATGAGACTCACTAAGTCCCTTACTGTATGAGCACAATATACTGTGTCACGCCTAATATCAACCCTTAGGCATAGGTGTGGTTCCATCACTGCTACATACAGTTCAGCAAGACAGCGCCACGTTGAGATTACTATTTGAATAGATATGTACATTGAACTAAGTTACCAAACCAAACATAGTAAGACATTGTACAGTATATGCTTTGCTTCTATTCACAACCTGTACCAGGGAACCATACAACAGAACCAGAACATAACCCATACAGAACCAACTGATGAAGGCAGGGGTGGGCGGGAGGGCGCACCGAAGCAGAGTGAGTTTACGCAGAAAAAGCATTCTGAGGTTTAAATACACTGCATAATGATCATGTGACCACTCATTAAGAACGCAGTCACCCACAGGATTATACACCTTAAAATCTCTCTCGGGCTTCCTTGCTGAACTACGCTGGCCAAATCACTCGGTGAAGAACCAGAGTCAATTTTTTTTCTTTTTTTTCTCTTGTCTCTTTTTTTGTGTCAAGACCTTAGTAAATCCCACAATAGTCCAACTCTGTAATATTTCCTCTTACCCAATCAGGAGTTTTAGGACCTGATTAATCACATGTCCACCCATCACAACACCAGCTATATCCTCATGAATATGGTGGCAGCATCAGCAAGATTAAACGGGGCCACAAGTGGAACCAATAAATTATAAAGAATAAAGGTTAGTAACTGATATGACATTTTATTCTGCTTAATCCTAGTTCCGGCTCCCTGGCTTTACTCACTGCATTCAAAAGCCTTTGAATGTAAGGCGAGAAAGCATCTCGCACAACGATTCGTTTAGTTTAACTTTGTCAAAGCTTTCAAGGCCATAGTCACACACGACATATACTACCCATTTAATTCACACAGCAGGTTTTGGGTGTAATCACTGACAAATAATTTTTGTCACTGACGATAGATACACTTTTTTATTTCAGATATTGTTTCATTGATTCTCTACATATATGATATTATTGTAATAGCAAAACCACACATGAGCAACAATAAAAACAATGTTCTGTTCTGTTCTGGATCCATTTTGAATCTTCTACTTGTAACTACAACCTCAATTCTGAAAAAAATGCACATATGTGAGGGCACCACATATATAGTATGTTGTCATCCAGATGTCATCTTTTCCAGGGATTTTCCAGCAGAATAACGACAAACCACATTGTAAACAGTTGACTGCACCAACTTTTTTGGAGTGGTTCCCGTTTTTTTTCCAAAAGTAAATTCAATTCACAAAGTAAAACATCACATAATGTGTTTTTCAATCAAATGTATTTTACAGAGCCCTTTTTACATCAGCAGTTGTCACAAAGTGCTTTTACAGACACCAAGCCTGAAACCCCAAAGAGCAAACAGCAATGCAGTGGCTAGGAAAAACTCCCTATAATGTGTTTTCAATATAGTACATGGTGAATTTCAAATGATATATTTTTTTCATTTTCCATACTTTTTCGGAATTGGGATTGTATAATACTTGCCAATTCCTGTTGTTAGTAGGGGCAGACACAGTCAAACATCTTTCTGACAATGTCTTTTTGGAAATAACTTCCACAGGCATTATTTACTGGAAAAGAGGATACAGCCTGTACTTTGCCAAAACAAAGTTTGCCTCGTGGGACGAACGCAGAATAATCATCGTAAGTACTTCTCTAACACGCAACAAGACAAACTGACATTAAACAATAAGCGACAGCTACAAACACTTGAGACTGAAATTAAATACAAGGTTGATTACAAGAGGTTGCAGCTGTAAATAATACATTTAATAGAATGATACTGTAGGTTAATTAAAATGTGATGGATCATGTGATAACAGAAAGCAGGAACACAGAACAAAAATTACTCACACAGGACAGTAATCAGTATGAAACAGTATGAAATATGAACAAATGTGTCCGGTTCCCATAAAGGGGATCTGTGACAGTGACAGAGGTAGGTCAAGCCTAAAACGCTAAGGCCGCTTTTACACGCCGATAGATTCCTGAATCCGCTTGAGCCGAGACAAAATCATTTCCATACTGTTTGTAGTTACACTGTCATGTCTCCAGACCGCAATCGCGTGTTTGTGGGTGTGCCATTCACTGAGCACTTCACTCAAAAATCAACCCAGCCTATTGACTTACAGTGAAGAATTCCCCTGCAATACACACTGCTCCTGAGCTGTAAGCAAAGCCCCAGGTGGGATCTCTCAAATTCCTCTTGTGCCCTACCTCTGGAGGTTGCATGGAATTCGAGATTGACCAGCAAGCTTACACACTTGTGCCTCGTCCCGACATCGGCTCGAGCGGATTCGGAAAATGTTGCTGAAATCTATCAATATCTATAGAAGGGTAAAAAGCTTCACCCTATCACAACAAAAGAAATACAACTGTGGACAATATGCTAATCTGATCAGTCAGCCAGCTAATGTACTGTACTTGCCATCTCCCTGGCTTGAGACGCCTGGGAGATGGTGTTCCACAGATACACAGTAGCCCATTGCAATGAAGGCTGTTTAGTTATTCCAGAGGAAAGACATTGCTTCACAGGTCTGCATTCTCTTTTCCCTCTGACTGAAGGGGCATCAGCTGTGCACAGCCAACAGGGATATCACCACAGTAAGACACATCCCTTCTGTGGTATATTTAGCCTATCATCTTGAAAAACATGTTTTTAAGTGCTTAACTGTCTCTTTTCTTTTGATGCATACATGTATTATAAAGTAAATGAGGATGGTACAATATCTGCCTTGGTTTTTCAGTTCTTAAAAAGTTAAGTTTGTCTAAGAAAAAGTCTATGTTTTCTTTCATAAAATGAAAGTCATATTTTGTATTTGTATCCATGTGGAGTGACATTTAAATAACATTTTATAACCGTGTTCTAACTCTATAGCACCAGAATGTATCAACTGACAGATTAGCATAGAAGGGTGGGATTCTTTGGTGAAACATTCCCCTTTGAAATCATACCCAATGCTGTTCCCCTTGCAAAACTTCAAGCTGTGACTGACATGCAGCCCCCAGTCTGTCGAAGGAGATAAAACCGCAAGCAGCAAAAGTAGAAATGACGTGCTTAGTGTCAGATTCAGTAGGCAGGGCCTTTGGTGCTTCATGAATGGAATGAGAAGAGTGCAATGGCCTTAAGATTTCTGCACTGGATTAAATGGCACCAGACCACCGAGGCAGTGGAATCCAGACTTGGATTAGGACTTGGGTAAGAGTGACATCAATGCCAGATTCAAGGCAAATGTTTAGTTTAATGCAGACATGCAGGATTCTTAGGCAAGGATTTTGAATTGTCATTGAAAAATTGCCTAAAAGCATATTTCCTGTATTGGTTTAAGAAACAATGAGGCTATAAATATTTCTGTAATCTTGATAATAAACAACACAAAAACAAACACCATTATAGTATCTGTGTCATTCAAATCAAATGACTTTTTACATGTGACAGATTCAATGGGTGTCTCTGTTACAGTGAAATGCTCACAAGCACTTCCAAGACGTGCAATTTGAATTAGTAACACAATAACAAAAATAATAAATAAAACAACAATATATATAATAAAATAAATGTTAAAACATGGGAATGGAATCTTTAGCATTTACAGGGTATCTGCAAGTTTGATGATTTTAAATTTAGGACTTTATTTTCTGAAAATCAATCACATAAGACATAATCATTATAAGGTTCAATACTTGCATAGAATTTTAATAAAAATGGTGTCAGTTCTACTTTAATTAGCTAATAACGATATATTTTACACTTGTCTCTATGTGAATGTTTCTTTTTGTACTCAGGGATGCAACCTCGTGAGAGAAATAAAAAGATATAATAAAAAGCCTGTATACATGTGTTTTTGCAGTAATTAAATTATAATGATCTGGGCCCGGTTCCCCAAAACGTTCTTATCGCTAAGTAGTTCTTAACCTATTCCTTAACCTCTCTCTTAACCTAATGGCACGGTTCCCGAAACGTTCGTACGCTAAGTATATCTTCTGTAAGTCATACTTTCGTAAGGTTGGTCTGGACCATTCGTAGCTCTCTCTTAGCGTTGTTTGAGCTCAAACTGCTAGTCGCCG